>VMKM01001537.1:0-132633 GCA_008360985.2 Macquaria ambigua | reverse complement strand
GGAGAGGAGAGGAGAGGAGAGGAGAGGTAGAGGAGAGGAGAGGAGAGGAGAGGAGAGGGAGAGGGAGAGGAGAGGAGAGGGAGAGGTAGAGGAGAGGAGAGGAGAGGGAGAGGTAGAGGAGAGGAGAGGAGGGGGAAGGAGAGGAGAGGAGTAAAGGAGGGGACAGATGACTGTAAAATAAGGAGAGAGAAGGGAAGAGGGAAAGACCTTTGGCCGACATCAGAGATGTAGATATTGAAGGATGGAGGGATGCAGGGAGGGGTGAGGAGTGATGAGGCCCGGCTGGAAAAGAAGGAGCTGGAGGGGAGGAGGACAGCAACCCCTTCAGTCTTCTGAATGTGTGTGTGTTTGTGTGTTTTTGTGCGTAAGAACTTTATTTTAAGAAGAAGAAATTAAAAAAGAAAGAAAGAGGAAGGTGCACTGAGTTCAAGAATTAAAATTGTCTGGTTAATAAAAGACGGAAAGCTGGAGAAGAGAACGTCTGTCTTTAGTTTGAAGAGACAGATGGGAGTGTGTCATACTGTTGACTCATTTCTGTCTCACAAACACACACGCACACACACACACGCACACACACACACACACCTTTCTTCAGTGATCACACATACAGTAGTGACTCATGTCTAGCAGAAAAGGTTTAGTATATTTTCATGTGGTCTTGGTCAACCGAATTTGCCGGGCAAACCCTATCCACGGGACAGTCCCTCACACACACACACACACACACACACACACCCGGGTTGTCAACATACAGCTGCATACTAAAGGTGTGTGTGTGTATGTCTACCAATATGTAGTCAGGGAGTGTGTGTGTGTGTGTGTGTGTGTGTGTGTGTGTAATTGTGCCTGGTTTGGCTGCATTTGCATGTGTGTGTGTGCCAACGCTATAATAAGTAATGCGTGTGCCTTTGAACAGGCCGTCCTCATTAAGAGAGGAAATTGTCTCTCCCTCTGTCATCATTATATAAATCATTATGTGAAAGGTTAATTGCAGTGACGCAGCTGTAAAACGGGAACACAAAAATATTTATTTACAATTTACTCGTGTATACAGAGACACGTTTCCAGTTAGAAAACCAAAGTCGCGTCCATCTGGCTCCTGCTGAATGCAATGTTGTGCTGCTGCTGTTTAAATAGCAGTTAGCACTTCTTTCCGCCATGTTTGTGCGCGTTGTGTCTGTGCTGAAAGGCTGAGTTAGTGTTGTTGATGTTGGGTGAGGGCTGCACTGAGTGTTTGGCTGCCATCTCCACTCGTTCACCCCACGCTGACGTTTCTTCTCCTTGCTCCTTCACTGAAGCGTTTTAACACGAGGACGCTCTCCAGCACCCTGTCCTGGCCTAGATGGCCTCAGTTCTGTCTAATTAAAGTTGCCACTTGTAGCATTTTGAAGTATTTCAATATGTCGCTGCCAAATTAAATGTGATAGCTTGGCACAGTTACTGTAAACAAATTAAGCCACAGTCACTTTCAGGAGGATAAACATGTTGGACGTGATCTTTCCTTCACTTGTTCGAATCTTTGCTATTCTGAAAACTGAAAGCCTTAGGCCTGTTTGCTTTCACAGAGGACCCAGATCCTCTCTGCAACTGTCTTTGTTTTGTGGAATTGTAATTAAACCATACGTTTCTACTGTATCAGCTGTTTTGACCAAATTGTTCCAGGAACCGTAGAACCACAGGAACCAAACTCAGGAACTAAAAGACCCTTTGGCGTATTCTTGTTTGCGAACGCTTGTCTCCAATCCAATCTTCTCAGAGTTTCATGGTTATTTATTTCTGCTTTCGTAGGCTACATGAAACAAATAGCAAAAAAAGGTTTGTTTCTCTTCTTCACTCGCTTTGTTCGCACACACTCGCTCTCTTTATCTTGCTTTTTTTGAGTAGTCTGGAAGCCAAACTACATAACTTTGATACTAGCATACTAGCAACCAGTGCTTGTTACCTGTGTGAATGAAGCAGCAGACAAGTTGTAGCAGCCATGAGGTTTGTGTTTGACCGATCAGTGACGATCAGCTCAAGTCCGCCCCGAGAGTTCCTGGGCCATCAGAAAGTACTACCCCCCTGAGCAGGGACTTTTTTGACACCAGAAACTACGAGCAAGGAACTAAATTTAGACCGTCGCTCCTCCAGTCTAAATTCAGGTTATGTTGCTGAGTTCCTGAAATGGTTCCTGGGCCCCCAGAAAAGTCACTGCGGTGTTAACTGGCTATATGAGACTGTCCTCCCAAGAAAAAAAAACGACAGAATTTCAGCAAATATCGCAAAACGACATGTTTATGTTCAAGAAACAAAGCCCTCTGGTAGCCGTTATGACTTTTGTCCAACAGTAGCAAAGGAGGAAGTCAGGTGACGTCGTTATAGAGCTACAAAGTCTGCAAAGGGAGGAGGTCAGGGTGGATGGACGTATCAACAAAACCTTTGACTTAAACATGGGAGACCAAGTTCGTTTCCCGATTTCCATCGCAGTCGTTCTCTAACCTTAGCCATGTGGTTATTATTGTAACCATGATGGCAAAAGTCACAAAAAGCACTACATTATAAAATGGATTTATTTTTCAACAGTGATAAACTGTACAAATGATGTAAAAATAGACGTTTAATTGTGAGAACTTGTAGGGCTATATATGTGCGAAAAAATGCATGTGACTCTACATGTTAAACAAGGCATCTCTAGTTATAGATAGAGTAGAAGTGTTTTACGTACTTAACAACGCCACATACACATATTCTGTATCTGTTTTCTTCCAAAATTTCCAAAATGTTATTTCTTTTTGGTTGCACCATCAGATCAAAAGGAAAATCCAAGCTGTCGTGTGCATCGTTTTAAACACATTTTACTGTAGAACTTCTTTGAAACTTCAGGATCTTGACCAGAATTTCAAATAAACTTCTGTGAGTTTGAATAGTACAGGTCAGCACACAGAGCTGAAGAAGATACATTTGTTTTGTAAGCCTTGTTATATCTTTGCATTTCTTCATGACAATGACCAAATCAACCATCAACAAATTGCCTCTGTCTGTCCATCATTTTCTTACATCCATCTGCTTGTCTTTGCTCCTGGTCTGTCTTTCTTCTATTACATCTGTCTGTCTGGAACTTATTCTGCTGTGGCACCCATTGACATTAACCAGGGGTGAGGGTGTCAGCAGTAAAACGTGTGTTTGCATGCCTGTCTTTATGTGTCTGTCCAGAAGTAGCCTGGTAAGTAAAGGCCAGAGAGGACGGCCAACATTTAGAGGCAGTAATAACAATGGAGTCCAGCCGTTTTGCCAACAGCTACAGCGGGCCGTGTTTTCTCAGGGCAGTTTTCATCCTTACAGCCCACGCTGTTTTTTCCCACTTGTCAAAACCCATCCAGGCTCTGAGGAACATTTCCCATCTCTATGGCCTCGTTAAGTCACTGGTACCGAGGGGAACGACACACACACTCCCACTGGTCTGAGGTTGAATCCACTAAACCCTTCCCTTCTGAGCCTCCCTTAACACCGCTATGAGCTTTCCTACTGTCTCAATATAGATAAAAGCGATTACAAATTGGAGTGGTCGGCTCGCGCTACATTTGAGAAAGAGCTGTTTGTGTGTTGGCGGCTGAAACGGACAAAATACAAGCTGTTCTTTAAATAGGCATGTATTTACCTCCCCTCCAAATGAGGAGTGACTGGGCAAACACACACACACACACACACACGCAGAGCCACACCTGAATGAGCTCAGTTGGCACAGGGGCATGTGTGTTGCCGCTGCCATTAGCCACTATTGGCATAGCAATGTTTAGCTATGTCAGAAAGAGTTTTTATGTTGCCCTGAAGATGTTTGTCTGTGTGTGTTTCCTTGCGCGTCTGTCCAAATGTCCCGCAAAGGCAGAAAAATGAAGGAAATCCTCAGAAGTGAGGACATTTGTGTATTATGTGAATACAAAAATAACTGATAGGGGTTGAGTTTAAGGAAAGATTTGGGTCACACATTTACTGGTTGGGGGTAAGGATTCTCCTTAGACATGCAGCAACACACTTATGTGTATGTGTATTTGCTACTGACAGAGACAGTACCTGTTTATCGGACTGTGTGCGTGCCTGCTCCTCCTGGGCGAGCACCACCTCCCTCTCCGCTGTAATCTGAACGCTTTCCCTCAGCGCCTCCTCCAGCTCCTCAATGCGCTCCTCCTTCTGACGGAGGGCGTCCTACAGAGAGAAAGTATGCAATGTAAAGAGAGCATAAACAGTTGCAGCGCTGAGATGATCAGTTGATTAATCCAGCATTTATTGAGGAACAACACTAAGAGTCTACAGCCATGCTAACAGCTCTGTGAGGTTGTACTTCAGCTAAATGCTAACGTCAGCATGTTAACATGCTTATGTTCAGCATGTTCAACATCTAAGTATAGTGTGTAAGCATGCTAACATTTGCTAATCAGCACTTAACACAAAGTATAACTAAGGCTGATGGGAATTTCATTACTTTTGCAGGTATTTGGTGATTAAACCAAAGTATTGGACTAATTACATTTTGACCTGATGATGATGTTAGATGAAAGGTTAAGAGATCCTGAAAGTTATTACATTTCAGGGGAAGTTGAATGTCCAGATTGTGTGCCAATCCATCCAAAAGTTGTGGAGACAAAACCACAAATGGCAACCTCATGGTGACGGTAAAGGAAAAGTCAGTAGGCTTCATCATCTGGGGACCATGAATGTCAGTACAATATGTATTTCTAATAGTTGTTGAGATATGTCAGTCTGGACCAAAGTGATGGACATCCATCCCTAAAAACAGTCGATGGTTGCAGCTACTCAAATGTCAGGATTTCTCTGCTTTATATAATTGCAAGGTGATTATCTTGCATTATTTAGGCCTGGGAAATTGTGATGACCATTTTTTACTATATTCTGACATTTTATAGACCATACATAATCGTTAATTGCAGCCTTAGATACTTGTAATACACTTGTAATATGTTGTTAGAGTTTTCTCATCCTGAGTCATCAAATGGTTTCATGGTGTCTAAAAAGTATTAAGGGAGGCTTTTAATTTAAGCGTACACTCATATACAGTACAACACTTTCCTTGATCTAACATCTTTCATATCTGACAGACTGTGTATTACTAAATCACATCAGTTTCCCGTAACAGCAGCTTTCCCTGTCACATCCTGCTCAACATGTCCCCAGGGTGAAAACCTTGGACACTCCTCATTCCAGTTAGCTGCTCCCAGCGACGGCAATAAGCTGCAAAAGACTCACAAATTAGACAATCTGATCTCCGATCTGCCTCCGAGGACTCTCAGGAATTCCCAAATCACACATTCTCAGTAAAATCAAAACATGACTTCCCACTAATTCTCCATAAAGAGCCGTTTCTCCTCTTGCCAGGCAACTGACTTTCCTGGTTAGATTAGAGTTGAATGAATAGCTGAGTGGAAGAGAGAGGATGAGACATTACAGAGGCCATGACCAAACCTCCAGGACATCTCCAACACATGTGCTGTGAATATGAATCCAGCATTACTTGGTGTCTAACTATGCAGACTGAGATGGACTTTAATTGGATTAAATCTTCTTATTGTATTGAATTAAACGTACGGTCTCAATTATACTCACATCCCATTTACAGTCTTCAGTGCTGGTTAAACTTTGCAGAATTGCTTACAATTGACACCCACACTAGTCATGGTTGTAACCACAGCGGCCTCATAAGTCTGAGTGACTCACATAGCTATCAGCTCATCTCCTAACCACACGCATACACATAAATGACAACTTCCAAACTCCTGAAACCAAAGATCAATCTTAGCTAGAGGGAGCGCACGCTTATTCGCACAAACACAGTGTGTTTGTCATCTGCCTCTAATCAGAGAGACCACTGAGGTTAACGATTACTGGAAGAGGAGAGGGCGGAGGAAGAGGCGGATGGACGAGGAAAAAAAGGAAAGAGGAAGTAAGACAAGTAAAGAAAACCTGAAATATGAAGAAATCAAAACCCCACACGTGGCTGTTCATCTTGTGGTTACTTGACACCCCAGCAGACAATTAGGAGATGCTCTCACACCACAGGAAGCATTTTAAAACCTGCAGCATTCACTACATAGTTTAGTTCGTGGGCCCCTTATGTCTCCTCTAATCACCTCTGTTCCTCACCTCCTATCTCCCCTTCACTTCTCCAACCATTTTTTTCTACACTCCTCCTCCTCTTCCTCTCCATCTTCCATCTGCTCTCCCTGTCAATCATCCTCTTCAGTTACCCACTCTCACACACTCCCCAAGCGAGAGCAGCATCGTGTGTGTGTGTGTGTGTGAGAGAGAGTGAGAGTGTGTTTGACATTGCCTCAGGCTGCTCCCTGTCACAATTGTCACGTTATGATGAAGCATTGTTGTGATAGCAGACAATATTCAAGGTAGGACAGAGAGAAGGAGAGAAACTTTTTCTGTCTCACTTTTTTCACCCTCTCATACCCCACTCCACCTGCCATCCCCCCACCCCCATCACCCTCCTTAAACTCCCAGCTTCCTCCTCCTCCTCCTCCCTCCATACCTTTATCTGCTGGGAGCTTTCGTTCAGGTTGTCCTCTCTCTTCCTGGCGTCCTCCATCATCTGGGCATTCTTGCTCTTCTCCAGCTGCTCCTTGTGTTTCATGTTGGCCACCTTCTTCGACTGGTCCTTCATCTGCCTGCACACACACACACACACACGCAAAATATAACGTCAAAGTCAATGCATCACCTACTTACTGAATCTCTAAACACTACCAGGAGACATGAGTCGTGCTACACTGTGCAAAGCTTTGAAAATCTCACTCCCGGTAATTCTGTGTTTCAGTACAGAGCTTACTAATATCATATCATCTCTCAACTGATGACATTAACACAGGTGTCAAGAGAACAAATACAGTTTTGATTTCTCTTATTAATTATAGGAGATATTTGTCTATTTTTGTGACAAATTAGATTCCTGTATGTCTATAAACTGGTAATTGTTTTTGACATCAAAGCTTATTTGTTTTCACCAAAAACCTATTTGGTTTGGTTTGGTTTGGTTTTCATTCAGCCTTGAGGAAAGGGACAAATAGGCCTTTATTCATTTAGCCACTTAGATTATGTCCCAAAAATGCACAAATGCCTCAATAAAATAGTGCATCCTGGTGGCCTCTCTAAGATGTTGACAATACTCCTCTTTCCTGTTATTCCCCTCAAATAAAGGCAAAAAAAGCAAAAAAAAAAAGAAAAAGAGATTAGTTAAAGAAAAGTTAAGGTACACACTAAATGTCATTATTTTCTTCCTGATTTGATATCACATTGAGAAGCTGTTGAGAACGGTGATATTTCATCAAAACAAAAAAATTGGAGAAGCCATAAGAAGTAGCAGCATTATGCTTCAACGGCGTTAAGTACCATCATTGACTCCACATGTATGCACACAAACACACAACAACCAAACTGAATGCACCTGTATTCTCTGGCAGGTCACACGAATGCAGCTGATATTTAATATACAGAGTGGAACCGTCTCCCACCAAACATATTCAGCACACGCTGTCTGTTAGTGCCATTAAGATGATACTGCAGGACAACCTGATTAACTATTCTGTGCAATACAATGCTGTAATGAAATCCCTTAGGGCCAATATAATGTAAAGATCAGTAAAAGAATTCAATAAAAAGCTATGAATTAATGACTAGATGACATTTGAGATTTGTCCATAGTGGGAAGAATGAAGGTCTTTTCACGGAGGGATTGCTGGATGTCGGGAAGCAGAGTCTAAATCATCATCTGGGGAAAGAAGGGGGAGAGAGAGCAAGAGTAAAAGAGGGAGAAAGAGAGAGATTCCTCATGGGAGCAGCAGGGTTGGGAGATGGAGAAAGGGTTTAATCCCTGTTTAAGCTGTCTGGAAGCCATTGTGGCTCTGTCACAGACCTATCAGCTATCACACCAGCTTGACTTGATCAGGACCTTACATACCTTTCACACACACACACATGCACATATGTGGACTAACCCAAGCTAATGCCAGTAAGGTTTAACAGCGTCTACTGAATCATGACACAGATGAAAGATACGTCAAACACAAAGGATAAATGTGTAATGTGTGGGCGCGCGCACACACACCGGCACATATCCAACAAAGACACTTGTAAGACAAAACTAAACTGCTGACTAACACGTTAGAAACTGACAAAAGTCACGCTTCTCGCTCTGTCTGCGAGTCTTTTGTATGTTTGCATTCTTTAAATGCTTTTTACAGGCTCGTAGATGAATCCATTTTCTTCACTTCCATTGCTGCAGCTGCCAGTAAAAGAGCTGACCTCCAGTGATGGGAATCCACAGAAAACTCTGTCTCACACCGGCAGCAAAGCATGTGCACTCATGGGAAATGTTTTTTACGAGCCGTACACTGCATATTTTGTTTACCAAGGCGTAAACAGGTTCCAATCATCACATGACCTTTGACCTTTGTCTGTGCACCACAAAGCATTGAGCTTAAATCCATGCATTTGCAATCCCACGATCTCACAGTATGCTGTTTCACTTATTCCATTTTCACTGCTTTACTCCTTTGAGTGCAATCTTCTGTCTGAATTCATAGGAGTATAAAGTTTATTTGTTTACATCCAGAGTGATATACATATTCCAGTGTCTAAACATTTCATGACACCCACTCTCTTTCATCTTTCCTGTCCATCCAAGCCATAAACTACCTGCTAAACTAACCTAAAGTAATGGGAGTAATCCATCAAATGGCTTTTACATCAGCATCACTGCCAGAGAAGTTGAGAAATGATATTGGCAGAGGATGGTAACATAAAATCCTCTATGTGTTTGCTAAAAGGTCCAGGGGGCCCAATTCCAAACCGTCCAGAGAGATTTGGGAAGCTGGAAGAAAAATTAAAATGCAACAACAGGGCCAAAACTGCTCTGCAGCACCTGGCCGCTCAAAGCCCACAGAATAATAATCAGTGTGTTGAGCTGCATGTGCACATGTGTGGTTTTTACTTGTATTGTTTTTCTGTGCATTTTAAAGGCCTACATATTGCATCATTATCACATCCAAATTGGGTTCAAATGTTAAACAGGAAAGCAGATGAAGTAAGCGTGGAGTCAGACGCATAATGGTGGTTTTTTGTTTCCTTTGTTCGGTCCTGATTTGAGTTTGCACCCTGAATGTGGGATAAAGTTATTTGAATATTTGGGATCAATTTTGTGCTCTACGCCCTGTGTGAGCGTGCAACAGGTCATAAACCGGCAGGAATGTTCCTATTGGAGGATTTCCAGGAAGCTCCAACCATCTGGTTAGCGCTCTGAGGTTTCCCCCCTTCATGCTACATTTACTGTACGTATGTGAGTGCATGTGCATGAGAAATAGACTTTTAGTTTGCAATGTTTCCTATTGACTCAACACTCAGTTCCCACTTACACTCCCTCTCTTTCCTCTTCTGCTAATCCTAAACACTTGTTTTGCTCAAACCTCACTTGTTTGCCTGTATCTGGACGTAGATCATTTGCATGAATAACTATCATGCATTTGCATCAGACCACAGCGAGTTCCTCCTCCTCCTCTCTCCTTTCATTGGAATTTTCTTGCTCATCAAAACCAACACTGCACTTTCCCTCCACTTATTTGCCCCCGTTTTGCATGTTGCATTATAATTATTTGCATGAAAAGCAATCATTTATTTGCATCAGACCAATGCACGAGGACAAATGTACTTCGCCTCACCGCTCCCCGTTCCTTTCAGTCTTCTCCATACTCACTCCCTCTCCAAATGCAACATTACTCTTTCCTCTGGATGAAATGTTCTCATCAGACCATGGACCATTTCACCTCTCCTTTCCTCTCCCTGAATCCTTCCACTCCCTCTTTTGTCACTTCCATCTCCTGTGCTTTACTTTCCCTCTGACTCCTCCAAACAATCACAAACGTTGTTTTGCTTGCCAAAATTTGGTGTTCATCCTCAATCTTCTCAGTAATGGTTTATCATCTGCATATGAATCTAATTTATTGTGACGTTAATCATCTATGATATGTGTATTTTTATCAGCTAGTAATGCAATAGCTGCAGGTAATATAATGTCTGCACACAGGAAATCACAAATATACCTATGTGTGCTTTTAAGGACTTCTAGTCCCTCTAAATAGGTTTAAAACCTCTTGAACTTTAATTTCTCCCACCAATTTTTCTGTAAGTTGCATTAAATTTAGAAAAACAAACAAAACAAAAAAAGTAATTTATATTGAAAGAAGTATTCAAACCAAAAATGCCATGTTTTGGCATGGATATATTCTACATGTCATGTGCATATTTCCCCATCCTGATCTATCTTTAATCTTCTTTAGTTGACTTTAATTCAAAACAAAGCCTGTGGGTTTGTAATGATGCAAGAACCAATGGGTCCGGCAAAGTTAAAGGGCTTAATAAACTAATAACAGTAATGTACCACTAATAACAATACTATATCACCTTCTGAACTCATTTAGAGACCCTGTACTTTGTCACATGGCACAAAAAATCCCTACAGTACAAGCTTCAGGAGTGTTGTTCTCTGTCTGACCTCTGACCTCCCTGTGGAGAAGGCAGAAAGGAGAATTTCCCTATGGGGTATAATAACGTATCACATTAATATTATTTCTATATTATTATGTAAGAGTTATGTTGTGACATGGGTTCAAATTCTACTGTATAGCATACATCATGTGTCAGTCTTTTCTTTCCATTTCACATTTCCTCTCTGTCCTGACCAACAAACCATGTGAAAGGAATACAGTTTTTAAAAAGTTGCAGTTGTGCACTTAGACATGTTTAATCAAACACTAAAACACATTCATTACACTCGTTGCTTTAAGGAGCAGAAGTTGCTCGGTGAACTCGATGGCTCGGCTCAGTGCAGGCAAAGTGCCATTTGAAGCGGTTTTAATATGCAGAATACTTCCTTCACTCTCCCTCTTAAAATCGCTTTCAACAACTGCTGCAAAACCGCTGGAGGAGGCGGAATCACAGGAGAGTTCACTTTACCCACAACGCTGTAAACACCACACACAAATGTGCAGTGAAACCTCGTCTGCACACACACACACACACACACACACACACACACACAGTACACACAATCATACGCTCATTGACACACAGTGTAAGTGCACATGTAAGGCACAAATTTACCAAAACTGTGCTGATAGTGGGGAACACATGCACAAACACACATAATCGGTGCTGTCAACTGTTCCAAACACAACCTGCTTTGTATTAGAGTCTCTCGGTCGGACCACACACAAATATTTGAAGCACACACACACAGAGTTGTGCATGCAACGGCACGTAACATAACAACATGTGTCCGTTTTCCAGCATTTGCACGGAAATACACACATGCAAACACGGTGGCACATACAGTAAACATATGCCAACGTAAACACACACTAACATACTTGTTGACAGCACTTTGAACTTCCTAAATTTTTCAAAACTTCAATGTACTGACTCACATATTCTATATATAAACACACACAAACATATAAGAGCCTTAAAAAACTTACATTTGCACAAAAAAAAAAAGTGAATACTGTTGGCAACTAGCTGTGAAAATGAAAACACACACACACACACACACACACAATCTCATAAACTTCAGTAAACCTCAAATTTTTTAACCTCCCTCATTAGCATGCTGCTGATATTCAGGGACCCACATTAAGGTAATATTAATATTACATTTGGAGTCCTGTATAAATATTTGATCAGAAATGCTCGGGGGCCTCATGTATGTTTACTGCACATCGTTCACCCAACATTAACATCAAAGATTTACTTTTAACCATTTGGAATTCAGTATTTCCTTTGAAAATACAGGAAATATTGGTTTGGTATACTAAGCCCATAAAAACTATAAAACATAAAAAATAAAAAATTAATGATCAAAAACATAATAGTTCAGTCTTGCCCACTGTCGGAGCGGAAGAAAAACTTCCAGTACAAGCAGGACATTCTGGAGGATTAAAGAAAGAAATACTTATGTTGTTGTTTGCGGAGATAATCCCTCAGGTAGAGAAGCATATTTGCGAGGTAAATAAGGAGGTAAGGCAGCTAAGACCCACGTGTTCGTGTGCAAACCTCCACAGTGTGGGTTACTGGAAACTAGCTGTAAAAAAGACTGATACAACAGTAGACAGACAGAGTAAAATGTCTTTTTTTAATAGCATCTGTCCTTATGAAAATAAATCACATTTACGGGATATATCCACATTTCAAAACTAAACATACAACTAAAGGGGAAAGTGTTTAGATAATAGTAATAGTGTAAGCATGTGACAGAGAGCTGGAGTTGATCTTGGCAGCGTCTTTGTTTAATATGGAGAACAACAAAGTCCCTGAATGAAACGCTGACACTCTGTTCTTTAGCCTCATATTCATCTTTCGATCTGAACTCTAGATTACATTGTAGATGAGTCAACAGCACAAGAAGAATACTCTCATTAGGTCTCAATACTTACAGTATGCTGTTAACTGTATGCAGGAAATGCATGCATGCAGTGAAATACAGCAGCATTTCTTTAACTCTAATGTTCAGTTTGGGGTTCTGGAGACCCCGAGATCTTTAACAGCTCAAAAAACATACTTCACATTGTTTTATCACCTTAAAACAACAATCACCATAATTGTTCTTACTTTTATAAGAATCACTTATAAACATGATTGTTTTGGAGGGCTGCAACTAATGATTATTCTCATTATTGATTAATGAAATTGCCCATTATACTTTCTCACAGCCCTTCATATAGTTTGTTTTATTTGACCAAATGTCCAAAACTCACTTATTATCATATATCAAAACAAATCATTACAATTGAGAAGCTGGAACAAGTGAATAGGTTTGGCATTTTTGCTTGAAAAATTTGTAAAATTTAAATTTAAAAAGATTAATCGATTATCAAAATGGCTGCCTTTTAATATTTTGTTGATCAATTATTGAACTAATCATTGCAGCTCTAGTGTACTACCCCTCCCATATCCCAAATACCAGTAAGCAGATTTGGATTTATTGGAGTTATTGGAGTTGTTCACTAACGTATTGACCCCAAACATAAGTCTTGCACAATGTAGGATAACATACTGTACATTTATTTGTCTGTAAATACGTTTTTGGCAAACAAAAGGTATATAAATTTGCTTTATGGTCATTTACGTATTTTATCGCCTTCTTCAAATGTGCAAGCTCACTTTGTGGCAAAGCAAAGGGTAACCATTTTAACCCTTGTCTACATATTGGGTTTTAATAAGGTCAGAAGAAAACATATATAAAATATTTAAAGGGAGAAAAAAAGGTTGATTTTGCATTCTGTCTCTGTGAGATCCCAAACAGAAACAGTGAAGTGAAGCAACACAAAACACAAGGCTTAATATAATACACACTAACACTACAAAGCAAAATATAATAGGATAAGAAAGCATGATTTACAGAGAGCAGCCACTGCAAACTGTACTGTAGATATGTTTGTTTTCTGAATACTCTTAAACAAAATTGTTTTTTTCATTTTACCTCAGTACTGGGAATAGTGTGTGTGTGTGTGTGTGTGTGTGTGTGGGTGCAGGTATTTTAATTAGATAGCTCATCCCCACTTTAGTGTTGTCACCTATTAGCTGGCAAAGTCCTTCTTCCATGTGTGTTTGTGTGTCGAAGACAGAAAAAAACAATGGGTCTGTGATAGCGTGTGTGTGTGTGTGTGTGTGTGTGTGTGTGTGTGTGTGTCCCTGTTTGTTGTCACCCATTAGCTGACAAATCCCTGAACCACCTCAATGCTCAGAGTCATACGGGACCTCAAAGGGATCATTCACATGCACACACATACACACACCAAGACACCAAGACACACACACACACACACACACACACACACATAGAGAAACAATGCAATTCCTTTTTAAGCTACAGAAACCTTGATGTCAGACATTTGGCAGTGAATGAGGAGTTCCTTAGCTCAAGATCAAAACAACCAGAAAAAAAAGACAAGACGAGAAAAAAAAACACAAAAAAGGACAGAAGAAGAAAAAGAAGTCTTCTGTCGTTTACCAGACAGCAAGGCAATGCTAACTTTTTCTTTTTTTTTTTTTTTTCCCCCTCTAGAGTTGAATCACAAAACACCAGAACAACAGCGATGAAAAAGCTGACAAGACGGCAGGAGGAACAGTGGCTCTGGAAGTTGAAAATGAAAGAAAGAGCAAAGAAGGAGCTGGCACCGGGGAGACCTTTACAGCCGAGCAGAGCGCACAAAACACTCAGACCACCAGATTTATGCAGGAAACAGAAGGGAGAAGGGGTTATTATGTGGTCGATCACAACGTGTAGGTCAGAGAAATTTCAATAGGACTTTGATATGTCTGTTAGAAAAGACCAAATTCAGACTTTGGGTTTTGCATGCTGAAATCTCATTACACAGTCACCTCCTGAGTGCAGAGAGGAATATTTAAAAATCAAAAAAGAACTTTTCAGTCTTGGACGATGCTTTACGATGCCATGCTTAAAGAAATAATTCGACATATTTACTTTCTTGACAAGAGTAAGATGATATCTGTTCGTTAAATATGAGGCTACAGCCAGCAGCCAGTTAGCTTAGCTTAGCATAAAGACTGGAAACCAGTCCAAAGGTAAAGATCTGCCTACCAGCACCTGTAAAGCTCACTAATTAAAACTCATTTGTCCATACGAAAAGTGTAAAAACTCCATCTGCAGTTTTACGGGCGGTTATTTGCTGGATTATTTCTTGGCTAGGAGCAGCGACTTCCTGGAGTCTCCGCTGATTGCCTGGCAACCTCACAGTGACGACGACAGGATATAGTGCATTCGTTAGTTAGCTTTAGAGGTTCTGGTAGGCAGATTTCTTTATACCTTTGGACAGAGCAAGGCTAGCTGTTTCCCCTTGTTTACAGTCTTTATGCTAAGCTAACGGTCTCCCGGCTCCAGTAACATATTTACTGTACAACTGACAATTTTGGGAAGTAAACGTAGAGCTACTGACCATAAAAGATTGTGAAACCTTGAACATTTGAAATAGTGTCTGAACTGTTTAACAAAAGTAGTGGCAGGAACAAAATGTGGAGTGATTTCTCTATAAGAGCCGCAAAGCCACAAAAACAGAAACCCAACAGAAGTTTGAAGAACTCTGAGCAAAAGTTCACAGCTGTCCAAGTTAATGATGGCGATACACCACTTGAACATTTTTCTTGTTTCCTGTGGTAGCCTGAAATTTGAACTTAGTGCTCGTATCGTGACAAGACTAGCAGGGTGCTTTAATGGAGGGTGCAAGAAAGAAACAACAATGTTTCCTCTTCAAAGAGGCGGTGATGTGGCAGAGAAAGAGAGCAGAGCGAAAGTCAAGGTGTCTCCTTCAAAGACAGACAGACACGATGAGAATGATTAAAAACAGAGTTTATGACAGAGTGAAGGAGATGAGAGAGTGTCTCGATGCAAGGACAAGAAGTATGACAATGAAGGAGAGCACGATGAGAGAGAGAGAGGGAGAGAGAGACAGTGATGGAAGAAGGAAAATAGGCATGCAGTACTAACCTTGAGGCAAGACTGGGTAGAGCAGGAGACAGCGTTGCATTGTAAAGATAAAAGAAAGGGAAAGAGAGGCAGAGAAGGAGAGGGAAAGGTGAGAGGGAAGACAGGCGTTGAATGCTAGGTTAGCCAGCTTGATCACTATTCAAAGAGGAAAGAGATGAGAGACAGAGGAACTGACAGAGAGACAGCTAGAGAGACATAATTAACCATAGAGATACTGCGGGTAGACACAAACAGGGAGACGGGCATGACCAAGTAAACAGCTAGCCAGGCAGACAGACAGTCACATAGACAGGTTAAATGCAGGCATTTTGTCTTTTCAGTATAGTATTGAGGGTTATGAGAGGCCTGCTCACCTCACATGACCTCTATAAACATTTAAGGGCACACACACAGATGAAACAGCAATCACAAACCAAGCAATTAGCCAATCAAAGCATGAGCTGAGAGCGTGCTCACTATGAATTATTTCTTCTTCAATGCTTTTTTTATATTGCAGACGACTTCTTTCGCTTCCCACTGGGGCCACTAAAGAAGTACGCAGCTTATGGCATATGGCATGTAATCATTAAGATGTGAAATTTGAAGAAAATTCACTTCCTAAATTGGTTGACCCCAAAAGTATTCCACAGAATCACTCCTCATGTGTTTGGTTAAACTGGCAGAGCCCAAACTCCAGGGTGAGCTTATGACTGGGAACGCACGCTAATGACAGCGTGCCAGAGACAAATTGTCCATTACAGAACAATATAACACGCAATAAACTTCTCTAATTTCCCATTACTCAGGTTTATACTCTACATCTTCCTAAACCTACTTTACTTTTCTCTCTATTTCTTCCCTTTCCAGTCTTTTCTGTCAGTTTCGTTTTGTGTTTCCCTCTCCCCACCGTGTTGTCTGTTCTTCTTTTCTTTCTCTCTCCATGTCTACACCCGTTATTTCATCTCTGTCTCGTTGTTTTTCTCTCTCCACCACCACCTTCCTTTCCCTTTTCCTCTTTCTTTCCCCCTCTCTGTTTTCCACTCTTCCATCCAAATCCTTTATTTTGGCCATCAGGGCAGATTTTCAGCTCCATTTCCCCTCAGTGTGAAGTCACTCAGTCTGCTCCAATTACCATCCTAGTTACTGAAATAAATAACCTGGTACAATTACAGCTGGATTTAAAGTAGAGGGGAAAGAGAGAGGGTTGATTTTTACCCTTGTTTCACCCACATCTGATCTTTTCATTAGTAATGTTCCCGCTGCTCACTCGTAGCCCAGGGTTAGCCCTGATGCCAAGCTAGGAGTTGGCCACAGGCGAATGTATCCTCCTCTGACGTACCTGTTAGCTCGAGGCTAAGTCTTACAATTCACAGCAGGGTTAGGTAGCCCTGGGATAAAGTCAGTATTAGTAGCCTAGTTACAGGGTCAGTGCTTGTGGGTTCAAAAAAGTAGTTGCTGAATATATTATTATTATAACCTTAAAAAGGGAATATTTGTTAATCCACAGCTTTCCAAACCACCATGCTTAATATTTTTATAGTTACAAATACTGACATCTTTGAACAACCAGTAAAAGAGCAGCTGGGTTAAAATGACTCATTGGTACCTTGACAGTAGTTTTTGAAGTAGCAGTAAGAACTACAAAGGCCTTTAGCCTTTCCAAAACCAAAAACACAGTGTACAAAATGTTCCAAAGCTGCAATTGTTAGCATGTCTAGCTTAATACCTATAGTAGTGAAAACAGTTACATAAAAACAGTCTAATCTTACATTTTTCTTTCATTAAGTGCATATTTAAGACAGACTTTTACAAGTTTTTGTCAGATGGCAACATTAAAAAGTCAGCCGGATACAGTGTTTTCAAGCAACTTAGCTAACATTAGCTTAATTAGCTAGCTACAGTTGACGAAATCTGCCAGTGACAGCTGTCATTTCGGCCGGTAAAAATGACAACTGTCAGCTAGAAATGAGAATGCCTGCTTTTGTCTACCTTTGTCTGAAATCAAGGACCTATTATTTCAAAAATTACTAAGAATTTAGAGTGGTAAATTTGCCACAGTTATCACTGTTAGCTGCATAATGTTCCTTTCGAGAATGGAAAGCTTGAAAGGTGTAGTAACAGTAACTAAGGGGGGCGTGGCTTAGCAAACTCAGCTTGCCCTTTTCACGACTGTGTTTCACCATGTCAACACCTAACCACAGCCTTAAGTGACCCAGGGATCGTTTCCCTCACCATACATCTAACAGCTGAACGAAACCACTAAATGTGAAAATGTATCACAAAGTATTACACCCTCTAATGTAACCTCTTCAAACCGCTCACCGGTACTTCACAGTAATGACTGTGTGTGTGCCAGTGTGTAAAAGCAAAGTTAAATTTCCTCATAAAAATCGACTTAATCTTAATTTTACTATTACAGGATACTGTTCTCAAACACACGGTACTTAGGCCAGATTTAATACCTTTCCAGTTTCCTAAAAGCTGCCTGCAAAGTTCAGATATTAAATATCAGTTGCAGAGAAGCCTTTATTTTATTGTAATCCACAGGGAGAATAAACATCTTTCAAATACATTTGATGTAAGAGCTTAAAAGCTCAACCATCTGCAATTTTAAATGGTTATAAAGTTACATTACAATGTTATCCACAAAGCTAGTACCACTGTAAATCTGCATCTGTGGCTACTGGCAGACTAAATAACACACACACACACACACACACACACACACACACACACACACACACACATACAGACCAGTTTGAAGTCAGCAGGTGCTGAAT
Source organism: Macquaria ambigua (assembly GCA_008360985.2). Lineage (NCBI taxonomy): Eukaryota > Metazoa > Chordata > Actinopteri > Centrarchiformes > Percichthyidae > Macquaria > Macquaria ambigua. Next base: position 114,324 of record VMKM01001537.1, on the reverse strand, counting down.
TATTAATAGTCTAGTATTTCTACTGGCCAGACGGAGACACAGTGTGGAAACACTGAATCTCCCTAAAATCATTAACAACCATTAGTCTTACAGTCAAACTACTAAACACACTGACAGAAAGAGAGAGAGAGAGAGAGAGAGAGAGAGGATGGGTAAAAATCGTGTCCAAGGAAGAAACTGGAGGAAAAGATTAAAGAGACAGAAAGAGAGAAGGCGCAGACAGAAAGCATATGATAGTGCAGAAATCAAAGGCGTCGTGAGGCATAGAGACAGACAGACAGACCAGTTTTCATAACCACAAACAGCTCTGATGTGTCTAACAAACTTTGCTCTCACTACTCTAACTAAAATATAACCTAGTTCAACCTCTTTGTACACTTCAAATAGTTTTTTTTAAACTTTATTATTTAACTGTTGGCCATGAGATGAAGACACCTGACCCTGCCTGAGACGTAGTTTTTGACTTAATCTCCCTAGGCTCCTGTTTTCTGTAGTCCTCTTCATACAGAAATACTCACAAACAGACACACGGGCAGAACAACAGACAAACAGAATGAAACAGATGTTCAGGGAGACAGGTAAACACAGAGGCAGGCATGCAGGCAGACAGATACTCAGATATAGACAGAAAGAAAAGACAGATTAAGATTAACAGTTTGTGAGGTAGATACAGTATAGTGTACATAGGCACACATAAAGAGCGAGAGACAGACAGGTTAAGCCAAAATTGCACAGACAGGTAGAAAAGTAGTTAGAAACAGACAAACCATTCCTATTAGCATAAAGGAAATACAAAAAAAGTGAGTGAACTGTCCAGACTCCTAATGAAAGAAAAAGAGTGTTAAACTCTGCAAGTCAGGCATCCTCGGCTGAAAGTGAAACAAAAGTGAAGTGTGAAAACAGAGCCACTAAATGAAAGAGTTGCATCATTGACAGGAACAGAGGCTCAAAGAGTTTCAGGCTGCACAGCAGAGACTCTGGTGCCAAACTGTGCCCTCATTTTACAAACTTTTGGGAGCAGTTTGGCTTGTCATACTGCAGTATAACAGACGTCAAAAACTTCTGCTGATGCATAGATTTGTTAGTACAGCTAGCGCCGATAACTGAACTTTAGGGGGATTTTTTTCAATCTGCAAACAGTCCAAATAAGCTGTACTAAAGAGGCTTGGTGAATATTCAACAAATGCTGCAACTCTTTGATGGTGATTATTAGTGAACATACACAGCTGGGTCCCATGTGGAAAAGGCTTGCAAACATGAGAAATCTCCTGACGAGTCACAATTGTTTGTCTTTTAATTTTCTTTTAATGTGATACACTACGAGAAAAAGAAGGATTTTAGGGCTGCAATTAACAGCCATTATCAATTAATCTGCTGATTATTTTGTTTCGTGTTGTCTGTAAAGGAGAAAAATTTTCATTATAATTTCCGTATTCAAATTGCTTGTTTTATCTGAATCCAAAGATATTCAGTTTAACATTATATATGACAAAGAAAAGCAACACATTCTCACATTTGAGAGGCTGGAAACAATACATTTTAGGTGTTTTTGCTAGAGAAATGACTGAAATGATTGTTCAATCTTATATACTGAATGTGTCAGATGCTGTGAGACAACATTTTAATCTCAATGGAAGAACCTCTGACCTGTCCATGTGTACGGATCTATGTATTTCATCTAGGATCTCAACTCGCCAAATTCACTCTTGAAGCAATAAGTAAGCATTTAACTTTTCCACATGGGACTGGTTGCTCTCACAGTGCTCTCATATCCCATCCTCCGACAAGCAAAGTGAGTTTTGTCGTGCATCTGTCTAATTGACTGACAGGGCCATCAGCCACTCACGTGCCCAGGTAGTCCCACACCAGCCCCCCCACTGGCTGCTGAGAGGCAGCGGGGGGAGGGGCCTGTTTTCGCGACTGCTGTGAACGCCACAGATGAGAAGCAGAGGGGTTTCTGCGGTGTGATGGACGCACACGCGCACACACAAACAAACATAAACGCACTCACACAGATGCATAATGCATACATATTTATGCACACACACACGTGAATAAGGTACAATGACAGAAATTAGAAAAGATGAGTGATGACAGAAAAAATAAAGCCGAAATGGAAGGAGAAAAGGGGAAGAAAGAAGAGAGAGTAAGGGGTAAGAAAAGGGGAAAACTAATGGATTAGTAGTAGAGGAAAGATTACCATAGACTCCAACCGTATGTAGCTTGAAATTTAATGGAAAATGGACAACAAAGTGGAGTCCAATCAAAAATTAAATGATCAATTCAACAAGTAAAGACAGTCTTGGTTGTTTTCTACTGATTTAGGTTAAAAGAGGAAAGAGGAAGATGCAGTAATGTTTTAGAAATTCAGTTTTTTAAAATGTATTTTTCACAAAGAGTGAGGTGAAGATCTTTTTGTTATTGCTCTGTATCAATACATCTATTTATCCTCATCTCTCACCTCTCCAGTTCGTGGATCTTTTTCTCCTTGTCGTTCTTTTCATTCTCCATCTCCCTCAGGATCTCCAGAAGTCGTTCCACCTCGGACTGGGCCTTCCCAGCATCCTCTTTGTACTGGGTCACTTCCTGCTCCAGGCAGGAGATGCGTTCGGAGAGTTCAGTGCTGGCCTGGGAATCTGCCGCTGCACTCTGAGCCTGGAACAAATTATCTTATTATTATTATTATAAATAAACTGAGCGTTAGCTTTCAAAATTAGGTGACCACCATTTGATGCAAGTGAATATGCCAATAACAACATGGGTGTTGAGGATGGGTTGGATGGATGTGATTAAAGTGACACGTGCCTTTGTAAACTGTTTAAGAGTATAATTGGTCTATAACTGGTTGATAAAATTTTATTTGCAGATCTTTACTTTTGAGATATTGCATTCAGCACATCAGGTAGATTGTGTACCATGTTTGAAAATAAGACACTTTAACATAATGAGGCCTCATCAGTTTTGATAAAATCAAAAGTAGTTTAGTGGAGCAATACCAATGGATTTGTACAATGCTTTTAGGGCTCCTTTATTTCTATATTCTAAGTATTATAAAGTATTAAAAGGTGGAAAATGTATTTAAAAACCAAAATGGAAGTGAAAAATATAAAAACACTTGTTTAGCCATGTTTATTTTTTAAGGTATAAATACTCTGCAGCGCATTATCATTTTCTCCACATTTTTCAAATATTCTTTTTCACAAGAGGACTTTGTTTTTTGTGAGCTCTGGTGTCTTCTTACAGAAAGAAACCCAACAACTTTTGCAAACATGGGGGCATAAAATGATGGTGAAAATCAGTTTGAAGTGATCTGCTCCTTAAAAAGCAGTCTGCTGAGCATATTTTTCAGTAAAAACAAGAAAACAAGACTAAGAGTCTACAGCCATGCTAGTGGCTCTGTGAAGCTGAGCTAAATGCTAATGTCAGCATGCTAACATGCTCACAATGACAATGCTAACACGCCGATGTTTAGCAGGTATAATGTTTACCATGTTCACCATCTTAGATTAGTGTGTTAACATGCTAACATTTGGTAATGAATTAGCACTATTCACTTACAGTATGTTATTAATTAAAAATCTTAGGTTTGAGTTGGTTTCCACACACATAACACCCCAACACACATAATGCTGATTTATGTAAAGATTAGCATGAGGTGCAGTGTCTTTCTTCTTGTTGTTGCTACTCTAAGTTACACAGAAGATCTCGAAAACGAGAAATAGGAACAAATGAAATAAAACAAAGAGAAAAAAACAAGTTATAACCAGCTTAGAGGTTAGAACAGCTGTGTGTGTGTTTCCCAGAAGCAAATGTTGCTCTTGGGACAGATTGACTTTGTGTGTGTGTGTGTGTGTGTGTGTGCACACGCCTTGGTCACACAATACATAAACCCTATTAGTTTTGGAAGAGCACAACAGTTTTTGCAGGTCTTTATGTGGAGAGGAAATGTTTGGGTGTCTGACGGTATTATAAGAAGATCTGGGTGGAGGGAAGAGAGAGAGAGAGAGAGAAAGACAAATAAGAAAGGAAAAAAAAGAAACATCACACACGATGTCACATGCACAATGTCAATCAGTTCACACACACAGACAAGTTTTCACTCTTTTTTCCATCCATGGTAACATAACGAGACTGAGAAATAAACTCTGATGAGAGAAACACCAGAGATCCACTGACACCTTCATACACACACTCTCTCTCTCTCTCACACACACACACACATACACACACATACACAGACACAGACCTACATACATACACACTCAGGGTGTGGTGGTAATGCTGTCTTCTCCACTCTGTGAAAATGACTGTAAGGCTGTCAGCAAGCCGTCACACACACACACACACACACACCATTTTATGGGCTGCTGTGTGGGAGAGAATATGTGATATACAAACACACACACACACTCACACACACACACACACATATATATACAGCCAGTCATCTCTCTTGAAAAACAGTTAAGGGAAAATAAGGAAGGGGAGAAAGAGACGAGGGGTTCTTTAGTTTAAAATCCTCCATTTGTATTCTGTTGTGTGTGTTTCTGTCTGAACTGTATGTGTTATATTTTGTCACCACTGAGATTCATATCATTGATGTTTTTAATTGGTTGAACTTGTAAATCTATCAGGACCATCATTAAGCTTAAAAATAGTTGTTAGAATAATTTTGGTCCACCTGTTTTGGTCGACGGGTGCCAAAGTTGGACAATTTATGCAGCCTATACCATCTCATTTTCCTGCTTTCATAATTTAATTAATAATTGCTTTTTTCACACACTTTCAGCCAAAATTAAATCTACTCTAGAAGACTATGTTTCGTCAAAGAGCTAACCTTCTTGAGTTGGTTCTCTAGTTTGACACACTCCTCTCTCTTCTGCTCCAGGCCGATCTCCAGACTCTTCAGCCTGCTGTCCTTCTTCAGAGTGGAGGATGCCAGAGAGGAAGCCTTCTCCTTCAGATCCAACACTGAGGTCTGAAAGGAAAACAGAAAGGTTAACGGAGACAAAGAGTGATAAAAGGAGGGAAGTCAACACCACAACGTCTTCGTGCTAGGCACTGAGCAGCTCTACTGAAGCGGTTGGGAGTGCTTTACTCACAGGCACATCAACAGTATTGTCACTAGCCTGCATTAAAGGATAATTCCAGTTCATTACAAGTTGGGTCTTATTTTTGTAATTTCTTTTAAAATCTTTTCTACCAGTCATGATAACATGGTCGAAGTAATTCCTCTTGACTTTATTATGAAGTAAAACCGAGAGAGAGCGCACATGAAATGTTGGTAATAATCCCCCATTGCACAGTAAAACTGTGTGTGAGCACAACCACAGCAAGTATGCTAGGTTGAACCAGGAAATCGACTTATAAACTTGTTGTTTTTATTGTTCTCCTTCATTTTCTCATCCAAATAAGTTGACCGCTCCTGTCTCATGTCCATTAGGTGTTTTTTTTTAAGCAATGTCGCTGAATTCCCAGATCTCAGCAATTAACTTGGTGAGTACAAAGTTATTATTGCCAATAGGAATGATGTTACAAAAATAAAATCCAAGTTGTATGAAACTTGAATGATCCTTTATGGCCTTCCTACACAGTTGTAAGACTGACTAACATTGACTGTCCCTTGTTCTTCAAAACCTTTTCCCATGACCTATCTCTTTTCTCACTCTTCCAGCTCAATCCCTCCATCCGTGAAGTCTCTCTCCCTTTCTTTTCTGGTCTTTTCCTCTTTTGGTAGGGCCAGTGAAACAGAAACCAACGGGACCAGAAGGAGAGACACTCAGACGTGTAATTTTACCCTTGACTGACAATACCAACTCCAGACTAGGGATCATCATGTTTGACTGGGCTTTGGTCAGAGAAACCTTGCTGCTTACTCTGATTATATTTAGGTACATATATATTGCTGTTGTCAGACAAACCCCACATCTGCGTTTAGCAGTGTAGAAAGGAATGCTTGTTTTCTCCGCGAGTTTTCCCATGTATTTCTCAAATTATATAATGGGACAGTAACAGGTTTTATGACCCCGCAATCACTAAAATTAGCTGAAGAGTCCAAGTCAAAAAAGGACTTTTCACTGCAACAACATGTATGCATTTGATTTTAGTATGTATTTCCCCTTTTCAAGGAATAGTTGGACTTTTGGGGGGAAATACGCATATTCTCTTTCTTGCTTCTTAAATGAGGAAATCAATACCACTCTCATGTCTGTACACTGAATATGAAGCTGGAGCCAACAGGTGGTTAGCTTAGCTTAGCATAAAGACTGTAAGCAGCTAGTCTTGCTCTGTCCAAAGGTAAAATAAATCTGCCTACCAGCACCTCTAAAGCTCAGTAATTAACACTGTATCTGGTTTGTTTAATCTGTACAAAACTGAAATATAAAAAGTCACGTATACTGTGTATGTGGGCAAGCATTTACTGCCCCTCTTGGTAGTGAAAACAGTGGAGTAACCAACCAGTGGGCTAAGATCTAGGTCTGTACCCTATGACCTAAAATCTATATCAATGAAACATAACCGTTAAATGTAACAATAGTTATTTTTTATGCGTGTATTTCCTTTCTCATGTTGGCTATCTTCTGATATGTTTACCCTTAATCATAGTATAACCAGTTAAAGATAACTGGTCAGTTGGACTTCTGGTTAGATGTTAGTAGCTGTTGTAGCTATTGCCAGATTATAGACGTGTTGAAAATGGAGATGTAAGTCAGTTTAGATTGGTAAGAGATTCATAATGTGGTAATGAGTTAATATGGTTTATTGTCAAACCCTACTTACATCAGTTTCTTCTTTGGTAGGTTTGGTGTAATTTTACAGCCGGATGCAGAGTTACAACTTACTTTTTCTTTTGTGGTATAGACAATATTATTATACAAAAAAACAACAGAATGACTTACACCTGCGTATGCCTCCTGAGAGATACCTTGTTAAAATATATTGTTTTGCTAAATTTTGGTGTTCCTAAAGTGGTTAATTGTAACTTTCCTACTGTGTTGCCCAGCCGCTGCAGGACGAATAAAGCAAAGACAGTGCTTAAAAATGCTTTGTCATCCTCTGTCTCTCCCTCGCTGCCTCTGCTGTGGTGCTTTGTATGAATCACAAAGCAAGAAGAATTCAGCTCCAATCACTGTTTTCATTGGTTGTGAAGCATATTGTTGTCAAGGAAATGTGACTGTTTATCGTTGTTGTCCTGCAACTCGAGGACCTTGGGAGGATCCGAGGTCTGTTCTACAGTGATAGATCAATCACGTTTTCTTGACACAGAGAGTGTTTTTCTGACTTACAGCACAGATATGGATGTGTTTGTTTGTATGTGTGTGTGTGTGTGTGTGTGTGTGTGTGTGTGTGTCTTCTACCTCACGGTCAGCCAGGTCAGCCTGCAGCTGGGAGACCTTCTCCCTCAACTCCTTCAGCTCCTTCTTGCTGGACTCCATCTCCTCCCCCTTTTCTCTCTCCTCCCTCTCCCGCTGCTCCTTCAGCCGCTCGATAATTCGCTCCTGGACATCAAGAAGGAGGAGGAGGAGGAGGAGAGGTATGAGGGATGGAAGAGTCCAACAGTTATTCACAGTCACTCAATATCAGGTTTCTCTACTAATAACAGTCGTATTAAACTTTATGTACATGGCAGCTTTGACAGGATCTAACAGCCAACAGTGATTTTAGACACGTAATACGTTCTGGCACAAGATGTAATATTCACAACCACTAAAACACTATAGACGTTCTCCAGCTATAGAACGACACAGCGGCCAGTTCAAGAAAAAGTATAAAAGTTCACACACGCAAAAGCAGCGCAAAACGCCCAATGAGTGAATACTGGCTGTGCTGTGCTGTGTGTTCTTGTACTGTAGTTCTATCTTCATGAGGCCTGAGGTAAGTATTTTAATTTTTATTTTTTTTAAGTGAGGATTTGGCCGGTCCTCACTTCTTGAAAAAAAGCTGTTTCAGGGTTAAGACTTAGTTCAGGGGATCGTTCACCAATTCGTCTACAGGTTATTTCTTTAATTAATCAATTAATCGTTTGGTCTATAAAACACCAAATAATAGTGAAAAATGCCAAATCACATTTTCCCAGAGCCCAAGTTGACGTCTTCAGATTGCTTGTTATATCGAAACATCTGTCCAAAACCCAAAGATATTCGATATTCGACTGATTAAAAAACTAATTGTTTCAGCTCTATTTAGAATTAAGTTTAGTTTAAGATTAAGATAACAGTAAGGCTTAGGAATGTAGTTTTGAAGGTTAAAGTTAGGGTTAGGGGCTAGTGAGCGAGGGTCCTCACAAATATAGATACTGTACAAACAGGTGATTGTATTAAGACATTCAATTGCGTTAGGATTAGTTATTCTGTACGCAAAGACAAAACTACAAAATTGAACAATGATCTATAAATAGCATGAAACACAAACAAGATGTTAGGCATAAAACTGAAGCATAAAACAGGGTAAAAACACTTAAAGGTAACACAACTTATTTCTGATCTGCTTTGAGACATAACACAGTGCAAAACAGTGTGTGTGTGTGTGTGTGTGTGTGTGTGTGTGACAGAGAAAAGGAGTAATACAATAAAGAAAGCAAGAGATGGAAAAAGAGAATAGAAGAAAGCGAAAAAGGAAAGATCCAAAGGCAGCAAAACAATGAAAATGAAGGAAAAAAAAGCTTGTGAAAGTCATTTCAGTGCAGTTAGAGTCGTCGGCCACCTCCGCCTGCCAACACTCACACATCCAGCTGACACCCTGAATATTAGTCACTGGACAATTAATCGCCCTGTTTCCTGTGTGTGTGTGTGTGTGTGTGTGTGTGTGTGTGTGTGTGTGTGTGTGTGCGCGTGCGAAGGAGATCGAGTCGGTAACACAATCGCGCTTTACAGTACAAAAATATATTCTCATCAAACACTTTACAGCGGTCGGCTGGTGTAAGTGTCACTGGTTCCTTTCCCAGAATCAGGGTCGAGTCCTGACTGTAGAATAACAGATCATCAAACAGGCGGTTGAGGGTTCAGTCCCCATGATCAGGTGGTTCAGGACTGGTTTATGGCTACGGCACCTGACTGTTTAGACGCAGACAGTGACAGTGTGGTTGTTGGTTCTACTCCCATCGGTCCAAGCCATGTGGCCGCATGTTGGATGGTTCCTAATCTTTTATGAACACAGGCTGTGAATGATTTAATAATGAAACAGCCAATGTGATTATTGGTTCATTTCCATTCATCCAGAGTCATTTGGTCATCGCGTGGGTGGTCGGCGGTTTTGCTCATACTGGTTTTATTAATGTAACCTTGCTTGGGAGATGACCTGAGGTTGACCAGCATCGTGTGTGTGTGTGTGTGTGTGTGTGTGTGTGTGTGTGTACCTTCTCAGCCAGCGCCTCCTCCAGTGTTCCCAGTGCTGTGTCGGTGTTTGAGGTGTCCGTCTGTAAAGACTTGACTCTGTCTTTCAGACCACCCAGCTGTTTCTCTTTATCCCTCAGCTGATCCAGGAGGTTCTCTATCTGCAGAGAGAAAACGGAGAGACATACTCATAAACTGTGCTGTTTTTGATGTTTATGACGAATTACTTTGCTTATTTACCAAAGAATGATATTGTGTTGGCAAGTGTATCGGCTCTCAAACACCGGGGCGACTGCTTGTAACCAGAGCCCAGATGATAATGAATTTCGGCAAAACAGCAAATACAACAGCAACAGCAATTTCTAAAACTTAGCTGAAAATTAAATTAGTTTTAATAACACCCATAAACAACAACAAATATAACAAAATATATGTATATAAGACTCAAAGATACAAAACTGCAGCCTACAAAATTAAAACCAAAAAAATCTGAAACTACACTGAACTATATTAAATATTAAATTATGTGGTATGTGATATGGGCAAGCGTGAATATAAACATCACTTATAAACTCCTTTCATTTCTCCTTTGAACTGCAATTTCTTGTTTCTTACAAGACAGCATACTGTTTATGCAGATACCAATTAATCTACGATAAGACAAATATCAGTTATCAAATATCAAACTAATAATGACGATTTAGATAATTTATTTGATGTTTCTTCATCAAAATGCATCATCACCACTAATTTAAACTGAATAAAAAAATCAAACAAATCTGAATGAAATAATTATACTATTCATATTCAAATGTTTGATTGATTGGATTTGATTGGGTTTCCAAGCAACTTTGCTGCTCATTGCTTATTACATATAGCTTGTGTCGGCTTCCCATTTGGGGAGGACCCTTTTCCCACCCATTAGTGTAAGTGGCTGAGTTTCTCTGACAGTCAATGAACATCCACACAAACAGCAAGAAAATGCATTTAAAGATTACTGAGGATAAAACCCGAAAGCCTTATTTACATTGTTTCTCCCTCCCACATTCCCTCTGTTTCCTCTCGCATTGATTTCAAACCAACTGAATCTTCTGTTCAAAAACAAACAAAAAAAGACTCTGACTACCACACTGTCTTAAATACAAGGGACCGTTTCTTGTACAAGGGGTCTAATGTGATTCTATCTGGAGATTTTCAGCCTATGAAAAACGCTGTCGAATACAAACTTTCTCCCGAAGCTTTGCTACCTTTAACCCTTACTCCAAAAACACACTCTCTTTACCTCCACCTCTTTCTCCCCTTCTCCCTGCCTCCTCCTGTTTCCTCTCACAGTGATTTGGTAGCAGATTAATTTTCTGTTAAAACACGAAATCAGCAAGGTCTCACTCTTTCCCTGAGCCCGTAACGAGTGTGTGCGAGAGAGAGAGAGAGAGAGAGAGAGAGAGAAAAAGAGATCTCAGACAAAGATAAGGAGTTATGTCAACTTTGTGGTATTCATTAAAAAATGGATGGAACAAAAGGTTGAACAGCGCAGAAATAACAAATTGAGGAAAATCTTATGTAACGTTAAGAGTAAACTTGGGCTGTAAAATTACAAAATTTCGGTCTCCCTCTCTTTCCGTCTGTCTTTCCTTCGCTTTGCCAGAGAGAAAGGAAATCAAGCGATTGACAACCCGTCACAAAAAAAAAAAAAAAAATCAGATTGGTATGTAACCTTTGACTCCACTGCAGGTGAGACGCACACACTTACAGTACCACCGAGATTGTGAGTGTGTGTGCTCGTACAGTAAAACATTTCCAGCACCTCATTAATCAACTGTTCACCCGACAGCTTGACTGACACCTCCTCCTCTCTCTCTTTCATACACACACTCGCACACACACACTTGACATTGAGAGGCAGTGAGACTCTTTGATCCCGTCTGCACTTCCTGAAACTGACAACTGCTGGATGCCTGAGCTTGACACACACATATACAGTATTTACAAACCCACTGCACACACTCAATGCCTGTCTTGTCCTATTTTAGTCCCAAAATCATCTGTGATAATGAACTGGAATATGTTAACAAAACAATAACCGGCTGACGCTTCTCTTCATCTATGTCAAGATGGTCCTCACATACGGCGGAAAATTACATTTAACAACAAAGAGACGAGGGTGATGGGAGATCAGAGGAATACCCTGACAATTAATCATACGCACTCATGGTAATTTCCTTCATTACTAACATGTAATGACAGGTAAAAACATGAGGAGGGAAGGACGGAGGAGGAGGAGGGGGACAAAGTGGAAACAGAAAGAAGGTATTTTTAGTTTTTCCACATGCAAAAAGAGAAAAATAACGAGGAAATCATAAGTGCAGATTAGATAAACGAGGAGTCAGCAGCATCTCTGTCTCCCTCTCAGACACTGGACTGTATTCTATTTGAAGGCGGCAGAGGTCATCATTTATTGAACAGGAGGAACTCATTAGTATGCATCTGATTTCAAACACACTCTGTCTCTCTCCTCCCCCTCCCTGTCCTGCTTTATGTCTGTCTGCTTGATTGTCTCTATCAATTATCTGCTCACCCTCTCGGTTTTTTTTCTATAAGCGACAACTGGAGGGACGGGGAAGGAAAAAGGGGAAGAGGTTGAATTTGTATGGCAAAAGGCTGGTGATGGGAGAATTCAGCAGTGTACTGGATTTTTTTTACACTTAATTTGTTAGACGCTACCGTCTAAACAATTGTCTGAACCCTTCCTTACCCTTCCATCCAAAACCAGTGTGTGTGTGTGTGTGTGTGTGTGTGTGTGCCAGACAGCAAAGACAGGGGGTCACTCCTGTCCGTCCATCTAACTGACAGCATTACCGCAGAGATACGCACACACAAAAACACGTTGAAAAGTGGCCAAAAAAATATGCAGAAAGCACCTGTATCCCTGCTTGTCTGTGTGTCCTTCTCTGTCTGTCTGCTCACCTGTCTGTCTGGTTCAGCTCCCAAACTACACACTGTCTTACAGCCCCATCTAGTGGTTGTAGTATTATATGACAACATCATATTCTTGGTACATGGTACATCAGTGTGATTGAACCTATAGCCTGTTCAATAAACGTTTTCACAGTCTCATTTACCAGGATCACAAAAATGTTAACTTTGCATTGTGTGCATTAATTCAGTACATTTTCTTTGTGAGCACTGACATCCAGCTTGTTTTGGAGATCAATGAAGCATTTGGTGTTTTCTTACTTTCTTCTGCAGCACATTAACTTTGCGTTCCTTGACGTCTAGCATGTCTTTGAGGTCGCTGATCTCTCCATGCTGAGTGCTTTTCTCCTCTGTCAACTCTGATATCTGCTGACTCTTTTTAGAGAGGAGAGATTCCTTTTCCTCGAGACGCAGACGCAGCGCATCCACCTGTGCGCGCACACACACACACGCACAATTAAAAGTCACTGGAAATAAATATCTACAAACCAAACCATCAATTTTCTTGTGATAGAAGTAATAGTACCATGACAAGAAGCAACAAGAGTAACTGTACCTCAGTCTGTAGTATAGCGGCTCTCTGTTCCTTGGCAGTGAGTGACTCCTTGAGTACGTCCACGTGTTGTTTACTGTCAGAAAACTGATTGTTCAGTGTTTCCAGTTTGGTCCGGAAAGCCAACAGCTCGCTGTCCTTACGACTCAGCTCCTGCTTTGCCTGTTCCATCTGAGCAACACACACACACACACACACACATACGACATGAAGAGAGAGGGGGAGATAGACGGATAGAGAGAAAGACGGATGCAAGACCCAGTTAGAGTGTGTACTAGACAGGATTACATGCTTAGTTAGATTAAAACGTATTAAAATCCACTACAAGCTTTACTAAGTGAGCACTCGTTCTAGGCACTAGTTTGTATTGTGAGTGGCCTTCTACAGGGGCGACTGTGTCCGTTTTTTGCACAGGAAGCTGTGAGTTCGATCAAGTATAATCGAGACACATTAAGGACTTTTTTACGTAAAAGGAAACACTAGCCTTGTTTCTAATTTTTCTCCTGGAAAGCAAACAACAGTTAGACCCACATCAAATGCAGTGCAGTATTACACACCTATTAAAACATATACTGTACTTCCCAACTACTTATTTGTACTGTACAAGAGGGTCAGGGTCGATTCTTTCAGTTATGCCAAAATTATTTTTTTTAAAAACAAAAAAACAGTTTAATCCCAATAAGTGACACTGTTAAAAGTTCCTTTGGCATATCAATGAGGTGATTGGGAGTGAATTTTTTGGGAGGAAATTTAACGTGACACATAAAAAGAATGGATCCAAACCACACAGGGAAATCTGTCACACAGTACAAACACCTCAGCAAACTAATCCAAGCTACTAGATGAAGAGAAACCTCATGCATGGAGAAAGAGAAGCAGGTTAGAGATTACGCATACTGCAGCACGGCACAGCTGGATGCCTGTAACTGTACAGTTCAGACTGCTAGAAACAACTATTACTAGTCAACAGCCATTGATCACAGACAGAATGGGAAGCAAAGACTACACAACCTGTTCATATGAACTAAACAGCACACGCAAAATCACTTATGTAAAAATGAGAAGTCACATGCAAGGCCCCTCTATTCTGCTCACGGATGAATTATACTTTAACTGTGACTTTCTAACTGAGTCATTATCACCACACAATAAAGATAAAATAATGTCTCCTAGCACATTTACACAACTGACAAATACATCTTTGCAACCCTAGGTTTTTGGAGAAAGTCATGTCACTTAGCCACAATTGCTTAACAGCTGGATTTTAAGGTCAAATGCAATATGTGAAAAGTATTGATCTCTGTTGCCCATTTACTACATTAAGTTTAGACTCAGGTCCTGCTTTGGTTGATACAGTTGACTGTTCTGTCTACTGTACTGAGACAGTGTGTAGATCAATGTGGGCTGATATGGCATATTTGATTAACAATATGATACTCCCAAACACAAGATGAAAATAAAGTGATGATAGCTTGCACTCAGATGAAGAAGAGTGAACAGCATTTGAGAGTTATAGTTGCTTTCTGCTGTCTGAACACACAATTCTACTCAAGCAGAAGGCATTAGTCAACCTGGGAGACAAAGAGCGAGAGATCAAGAAAGAAAGAAACTAAGAAAGGAAGAAAGAGAGAGCACAGACGTGTGTCTCTTACTGCAGACACCTCCCGCTGAAGCTCATTGGCTCGTTGCCTTAGCTCCTCCTTCTCTGACTGGCTGTGCGTTAGCTCTTCCTTCAGCTGCTCAACCTGGCAGGAGGGGGGGGGGGGGGGCGTCACCATGACCACAACAAATCAGCTGCCACATTAGCTCACCAAACTAGCCAGGCAAAGTCAACCTGCTCATGTCGAGGCTCAGCTTATTGTCATGTGACAGCTCTGCATTAAAATGTGTGCCGCAGCAGGTGAGAGCAACCAGAGTGACTGTGTTTGCCAAAGCACACGGCACATCCAAACACCTCACATGCTGAAATAATACATGAAAACCACCTACTGTACATCCTACCGTACACATACACTCATGTGCTAGTATGAGTGTGTGTCAGTGAGTAGCACAGTTTTAATGTCTGTGTAAAACTTCATGACATGGAGGAACATGAGTCGACTGACATATGAAAACTAACACACTTTAGGTTCTCATACATCATACAAGTTATTCATTGATATGTGCCTGTAAAAAGGTATTAAATTAAATGAATTATACTGTCTTTATACTTGATTTTCTTAGGTTTCCAGGACCCAAGAGTCATGTAACAGGCTTCTCACATAAGCAACCATAAAGTTTTTTGGTACAATATCATCATTTTCTGGTAATTAAACACACAACGTTATTGACAATTACATAAAATCATGCAATCGTTACCCAAAGTCAAAATCTAGGATATTGATGCTGTAGTTTTAATCAGAATACACTCCTCTCAACTGTTTCTATGGCTTCCTTATGTACTTATAAACAGGCCGGATATCGTTTCACAGTGGCATGTCCATTGAAGAAATCTTACTTGATCCTTACATGTGAACCAATTAGTAGCTATCTTGGTTCATAGGCTCTCTTAACTAACAGATCACATGGGGGTTTGTGGTTGTTAAAGCTGTTGATTCAGGACTGCAACAGTCTGTACTTCTAAAACAAGGATGTAAGGCATTGCGTGTATTACTATAAACATCTAAGGATGCATGCTAACAATGGTGAAATCAAAGGAAGAAAAGGTACTGTAAAAAAAAGGATGTGTAAATTACTTCCTTCCACATGTGAGATACAAAAACCACCCGAGACAAAAACAAACACATTTTAACTCAAACAAGCAAAAGAAGCAAACAGACAGAAAAAAAAAGCTGAATTCCCAAACTCTTTCGTCTCCCCACATGACAGAAGTACTGGTTTGTTTTAATGAGCGTGGCTCCCACGGTAACCCTTTTTGTTCTTGACACTAAAGTTGCATCCGTCAAAGTGTAAAAGATGTCGAGTTGTTTCCCAGCAAGCAATCTTTCAAAACACAGGAAGAAAAAACGGTGAGACAAGCAGATAAAGTGTGTGTGTGTGTGTGTGTGAATCTGTCACCTTGTTCTTCATGAACTTGGAGTGGGATCTGTAGACCTCCATCTGTTTGATCTCCTCCTCCCTCTCCTCGCTGCTTAGAGCTCCGTTGGACTTGAGCATGTTCACCTCCTCCTCTAGCTCTCTAAGGCCTCGCTCCAGTGAGCTGATCTTCGCATCCTGGCAGGACATCAACATGCTTGTGTTAAGAGGAAAGACGGACCAGGTGTGGTTCACTGTACCTGGGCCATAAATATTATCAACAATAAAATAAAACATATTCCTTTGGTGTTTCTGACAGATGAGCAGAGCTGGAAATCCAATCAAAGAAAGTCCATTTGAAAGGTAACATCAGCTAGACTGAGGAATCAAGGAACAGACTAATACTGAGTTACTAACATCATTTACAGCCTTGAGCTTCAGTATCAGTAATATCCAAACTAGCTGGTTTGGAGATGCAGTGTAAACATGAACAATATAAAGTAGCTGACAATGAACAGTAGCTGTGCTCATGTGAACATGTCTGCATTATGGACCCTTCAGTCCTTTAGATGTAGCCTTTAATTTGTCCGATTTGTCCTATCTGACGTCTTATACTGGACACATTTAAGAGGCTGCCAGAAACACCTATTTCCTGTTAATACTGTTAATATCGCAGGTTTGGAAATTGGTGACAAAATGCGTAAGTGCCTCCACTCGAGGGAGCAATTTGAGTTATATTGGGAGTTTTGATCATGAAATCAAAATTGGTATTTTTCAGAATCTCCTATTCTCTTCATTTGAGTCTAGCACGTTATTACACGATAAATATGAAAGTGTGGGATATAGAAAATATTGTTTAATGACATTTTACTAAACAAATGTTTAGTAAGTAAATACCCATTATATGCCCATATTTATGCAGGGTCAAGGGAAAGTGGGACAGACTTTTGGGAAAGAAAAAACTAAGGCTTTATGGTACATAAAATGTATACACAGGCATTTTAGTAATTGTGCAATAAGCTATTAATTTCACCTTGTATGTTCAATATTTAGTGCGCCAGGGAAATCTGACATGTTGCAAAGGTAACTACTGTCCACTCGGGGTTGGGATGGACAATATGGGAAAAAAATAATCTACAATAATCTATCAGAAGAAGACCCTCTACTGACATGAATATGTATCACGACATCTGATTACATGTAAAAAATAAAAAAATAAAAAAATCTGTTATGTTGATTAGCTGACGTTTGAAACTAAAAATGTAATTTTCAGTTTGATGTTTTCAACTGTTTCTGAAATCATCCTGCAAAAACTCTGACTCAAAGTGTTATGTATCAGGTTATGTATCATGATTGATAATAAATACTGGATATTTGAAGCTGATACCTGATATCAATATTTGGGACTTTAAAAAATCTGATGGTGATGTATTGGCTGATAGTAATTTTTTTAACATAAACAAACAATCTTAATACCAATCCCTTAAATGTGTTTTTTGTCTAAATTGTGATAGATACATACTGAGTGGGACATTTTTTAGAAAAGCGCTCTCTGGTGGACAAACTTTGAATGGAGCCACTGTTTCAAAATACCCTCAAAGCTAGTTTGGCAAAGTTTGGCATTTCTGTACTGTAATCTCTTGTTACATATCTGCATGTAGACCGATACCAATACATCTGCAATAAGCTAATATGTACAATGTGTACTGTATGTGCAGTGTAGTACAGCGTTGGCTAGAATATTCAGACACAATAAGAACCTTACTGCATAGTCTGTTTGCATTAAGTTTCCGTATTTCTGAGGCAAGCTTCTATACATTCATAATACTATAGATAATGTGATGCTGATTTTGATATAAAAAATATATCAAAATACACATTTACATGAAATAATCAACAACACATGTTTACCTTCATTTCGATGACTGTCTGCAAGGCCTTGGTCTTTGTTGATTCTGGAGCTGCTTCGTATCTCCTGTGCAGCTCCTGAGGGACACAGACACCACGATGGTCAGCAGGCGAAAGAGAGAGAGACACAGAGGGATGGAGCGAGGGAGGAGAAGGTCGCAGGCTGGGACAGGAGGCGACAACAACTGGCGGAAAGGAATGGAGGGAGGGCTGAATGGTGGGCGTAGGCCGTGGAGCGGGAACAGGGAAGGACGGCGAGCGCTGGAGGGAAGGATGGACCGAGGAGGCGACGACGAAAGAGGGATAGTGGGGAGGACAGGAGGAGGGGAGGATGACGGGATGGATGGGGTGGCGATGGGAACGAGGGGAAGGTGCGGGGAACGAGGGAGAGGAACACAGTGGGTGATGTCGTGCGGGGGAGAAAGGAGGATAGGGTTGGAAGGGGGGAGACACGTGGAAAGGGGGTGGAATAGGGATGGAGGGAGAAACAGGAAAAGAGGGAGAGATGGAGATGGAGGGGGAGACGGGCATGAGTTGTTTCCCTCTCGTAAAGGCGCTGGCATTTAGCCTCCTTGGGTCGATCCGTCCATCCCACATCCTTCAAAGCTGTGAGGAACGCCACTAACTAAGCTGACACCGTTTCAGCCCCAAATCTGAGTAAATGATCAAATCTGACAGCCTGAAATGATGCTGATTCAGTGAATTAACTTCCCAGCTTTGAAGCCTTTAGGTTCAAATGAAATCCAAAATGGTCTAGAATCTAAAAAAGTCCAAATTAAATCAAAGAATTCAATTCAAATGAAGAAATCCAGTCTTATGGCTTCAACTAGCCTAATTTACTGAGCTACATGCAACGAAATCCTATCTATCTGGCTGTTGTTACCACATCACAACTCACTAGTCAAATGAAGTGAGAGCAAAGGGGGGGAGAAAGAAGGGGGAGTGTAGTGGTAGATGTAAAGGCACAATAAGAGAAAGAAACGACAGGGTGAAAGAGTACAAGTGAGGGAGGGAATGAAAGCAGAGGGGAGGACGTAGCAGTGTCTGCACCACTGCTTTTCTTTGGAGGACACACACTCGGGGGCTAACAAAGACGGCTAATGCATGAGCCAGGAAGCACAAAAACACACATACCGTATGTGAAAGGGATAGTAGGGTGCCATGGCTTAGGGCGAGAGTATGAATGCTATGAATGCTCATGACACACACACACACACACACACACACACACACACACACACACACACTCATACATACACTCTCAGATATTTCCTGAAAAAATATTTCTTGTTTGGTAATCATCACTTCCTGGGGAGAGTTACAGGTAAAATTAGAACTGATGCAGCCATTGCAAAAGTATGGAAGCAAAGAAAGGCCATTAGAATTAAATCTTATAAACAAAATGGTATGTAATTGTAAAATTGAATCACTACTGAAAACTTACGTTTAAATTTAAATACCACGCAATCTGTAGCATTGGAATATTTTACTTTGAAAACCATCTATCTGCATTTATGTGGTATGAATTCCTCTCTCTGAAATTTCCAGTAACTCATTTAAGATTTTGCGATTTCAAAAATAGTTTAAAAAGTGTTCAAGGCTTCCAGCCTGTGTTGTACTTCCTGTGGAGCTAGTCTATCCTTCTGGGGATCCAGTTCCCTTGCTACTGTACTTACTCATTTTTACAATAGTAAAATAAAATATTTCAGTGCTGTACATTTGATGGTATTTCAATTTCATTCAATTTTCAGTGATTAAAGTCAAGTGATTACATTTCCCAATTAGGTATTCAGTAGCTTAGATTCAAATCCTTACAGCCTTTCTTTGCTTCTATACACATCTCACTTTTTACTGCTGCACCTCAGCTCCATCCCCACTCGGGACATTTTTGAAGAGTTTTGAAAATATTATTTTTAGCTGCAGGAAGTCGCAAAGACCAGTCTGTTAATTAGTGAAATGAACAATGTCCAAAAAAGGAAGTGTCAGCAGTGCAGCAGGAAGTCTGCAAGACAAATGCACAGTAGACACATTATTTACTACTGTAATTTTCACTTTAACCTATAATGAAACTATCTTCCAGATATTGCGTAATCTTGTTCCGGTTTCCCTGAGGTGTTTTCTGTTTTGAAATTAACAATGTCTGTTGTCAAAAACTGTCAAAAAAACACAGAAACTCTGTCCGGCACACTGATGCAATGTGAAGCAACATGGGCCAGAAAATGTGATAGTGCTTTAAACCCTTTCGTTTTGCTTCCTAACTCTCTTTCTCAGTCGTTTGCTGCCTATGATACATTTAATGATGCATCGCTTGCTCTTGTGTGTGTTGTTTATGTGCGTTTCTCCCTCACAGCTGTCACCCATTGTCCATTTGGAGCTGGTCATAGGCTGGTCTGATATCAGTTGTTTTGTATATTTTTCAGTGTAACTGAAACACTTGTCAACCTGGTGGCTCTTAACAAGACAACAGTAAATATTACCACACATATAATGTTATACTGTATTTGTCTTTTAAAATCATACCGCATTTGTTTCATGTATTTGTATGTTTGTCTTGTGAGACATGAGCATGTGCAGATTATGAAAACTAATTTCCCTCCTGGGACAATAAAGGCCATCTATCATTGATTAAGAAACATTTCATTTTCATTCATCCCCTGTCTGTTCACTCTATTTGATTTACTTGTTACTTTAATTTGTGAGTTATTGCTTCTGAAAACGAATGTGTCCAGGAAAGATCTATCAAAATGCATCAAAAGTATTTGGTATAATGAAAAGTTGAATGTCCATATTTGATAATTTGTGGTCTATTAACAACATCTTACCACTAGAGGAAGCTGTTGTACAAAACAACAAACACAATGATGAACGGGGAGTTAGAACAGCTGAGAGAGATGTTAGAAAAGAGACAAAGCGAGCAGGAGAGAGAGTAGGAAAAATAGGATAAAGAGTGCATTCTTGTGTATTTGTGTGTGTGTGTGTGTGTGTGTGTGTGTGTGTGTGTGTGTGTGTGTGTGTGTGTGTGTTTTGATGTTTCTGTGTTGTATTAACACTGAATTATGAGCCAAGAGTGGAAGCAGCCAAGGGCCTTGCCGGGATATTAAATGGTCTGATTTGCACACACTCACATCTGGCTGTACACACAGACACACACCCGCACACATGGGAATGCTTGAATGCACTTTGTTTCTTCATCGCCAGTCACACACACACACACACACACACACACCTCTCTGAGTTGTAGCATCTCCTTGTCTTTTTGCTCCAGTAGGCCCTCCAGTTGGTGGATGGTCATCTCAGCATCGGCCAGTCGCCTCGTTCGTTCATGGTCCTCCTCGGTTGCTCGTGACGACAGGCCTTTACTCTGCAACATTTCCAGTAACTTCTTTATGGATTCATCCCTGTTAGAGAAGAATAGATTTAAAGCTCCACTTCACACGTTTGCAGCCTAAAATGGTAGCAAGAAGTCCCCCAAATGTAAATGTAACTTTCACATCTTTACCTGGCAGTTAGGGTGTGTTTCTGTGTATCTATCCTCAGCTCCATTTCTTCCACAGTCTTCCTCAGGAGGAAGAGCTCTTTGACCTGTCGCTCGTACTCGCCATGAAGACGCAGGAAGTTCTCCTCTGTCATTTCCTGAGGGGGGATGGGCTGGTTTCCGAGGAGGCCGGACTCCGAGTAATCGGACTGGAAGAGCTGGTTGAGATCTCGCTGGATCCGGAGCTCGTCTTGTAAAGCCTGGATGTTGCACTGAAGATGCTGGAGGGAGACAAAGAAGTTCAGTTTAGAGCTGTAAATGTAAGAGATCAACATGTGTGTCTGGATGCTGTGTAAAAAAATGTTTCTGTTCCATTGCGTAACAGGACTATGAAACATTTGCAGAGGTCTGAGATGTTTATTAATCACTACTATCGTCTTAAGCTTTGTTGTACCAGAAGCTAAAATTTTGGACTTTCCAAACTTACAGCCCATATGAAGGCTCTGCTACGGACCAGGCAATGCAAGAAACTGCCCAACATCCCAGGCACCTGGCCCCTAATGACCCTTAGTTCGATGTGTGTCAGCTGGTTTGTGGTAATTTGATGGTAAAAGATTGTGAAACTGGACGTCACTTGGGGGCATCTGCTGCAGTTTTGCTGGCTTTGTATCAGTAGCAAGGATGCCAGTTTTCCACCTCCTGTTTTGAGGTCTTCTGGCAATGTCTGACCGGGAGAACAAGCCAGGGTGGACCCAGAGCATGCTGGAAGAATTACATCTGACAGCATACAGCATGTGCATGCCATCTTGAGTGAGTGAGTGTGTTAGAAAACTGTGTTGGCAGGTTAGTACCACTATCATCATGGCTGAGGACAATGTGACATGACTATCCCTGAGTCAGACAAAAGAAGAGTTTAAATCATGTGTGTGTGTGTGTTGTCACTATGATGTCCCCAAGCTGTTTTAAAAATGCGTCACACATAACCTGAACAACATCCAGGTCATCCGCACATGAGTCATGGAGCATTTCCAGAGATAAAAATAATACAGGTAGCAAAGTGCACGAACGAGAGAAGAAGTAAAAAAAAGAAAAAAAAGAAAAAGAAAGTGAAGAGGTTAAAAAAAGGCAAAGATGCTATCGCTCCCTTGCAGCTATCGTTAATCAACATTGACAAGGGAAAGCACGAGATTAAAGGAAAAAGGGAAAGAGACAAATGAGTGGGGAGGCGAAGAAAAACAACTCTTGGATATTAAGGAAGAAAAAGGAGAAGAGAGAAAGAAAAAGCAGCAGATAGTGATCACAAACACAGCATATGCTCGCACAAACAGAACAGGTAATCAGATGATATCGAAGCAACTGTCTTTTATGATAGCTCTGCTTTATGTTGACGTGTTTTATGCTGACTCTGACATTTATAGGACTTCCCTGAAGACTGAGAGACACAGACAGACAGTCGCAGAGTATTCTTAAATATTCCCTCTCTGGTTTAATCCCTCTGTCTGCCAAGTATGATTCCTCCCTCAGACATGCAAACACTGACCCACCCATACCATGAAAATATGCAAGACTTTCCACAAAATCTCAATTGCTTTGAATAGTGCATGAATACAAAGTTGATTTATTAGTTGATAAACACAGGATTAATTGAAAACCATTTAAATTCAATTTTTGATTATGTGTTTTAAGTACTTTATCAAGAGAAAAATACAAACATTTATGGGATCTGCTTTCCCCAATGTGACAATTTGAAGCTTTTCTGTATCTCATCTTACTGTAAAATGAATCCTTTTGGGTTTTTTGACTGTTGTTGACACAAAATAAGCACCCACCCACGTGGCCTCTAGAAACTTGACAATCATTTTCTGACACGTATTTATTTAATAAATATAAATTACCACAGGATCAACTAAAAAACTGTTATTTGTTAATCGCTTTAATTTTGTTTTTATGTCTTTATTTTCATTTTTTATATCTACATGTTCACACCTTCTTTTATTAAATCTTGTTGATTGTTTCCAAATCCTTTTTAAAGTTTAAAAGTCTGAAAAGCACTTTACCCTCATGTATTAATTCTGCTATATAAATGAGTTTGCCTAAGCAATTCATCAATTAACAGTAAAATAATCAGTGGATGAATCAATGATGGAATTAATCATTGGTTGCAGCGATAGTTATGATTATAAACAGAATGTACACAGAAAAATGCAGCTGTATGTGTGCCAAGAGGATAGACACACACACAAACACACACACACACACACACACACACACATGCACACGCTCATTACAGTAATATGTATAGGATATAGGATATTTCATGTGCTATTTAGGCATTAAAGAAATGCACTTGCATGCCTACATGCGTTATTATGTACTGTAATCTGTCAGGAAAACATACACACACACACACACACACACACACACACACACACACACATCAAGCATCCAAAAATATGTCAGAGTTGCAGAAACACAAAGCCTCAATATTCATGCTCACAGAAACGCACGTGTGTTTCTGCATAAAGTCAAGCAAATACAGTATGAACACACACACTCACACACACACTTCAAAGGGTTACATATAAAGAATTCAGAATCACACACACAAGGGCTTGTGCCAGTACCCCCCACCTCCACCCCCCCAACACACACACACACACACACACACACACACACACACACACACATACACACAGCTGGAAAGTAGAGCGGAGAAATGCCAGACCTCAAGAGAGAGAGAAGGAAAAGAGGGAGTGAAATATAAAAAGGAAGCAAGCAGAAAGAAACAAAAACAGAGAGGGAGATAAGGAGAAGGCAGCGAGAGAAAACAGCGTGTTAACTGTGTCCAGCAGAAAAAGAAGGAGGGATGGAAAGAGGAGGAGAGAGGAAGAGAGAGGAGGAGAGAGGGAGGGTCAGAATACAAGTTGTGTTTTTCTTCTCAGATTCTGCTGAGTCGTCTTTGGCTCCTTCACCTTTGACCCTGTCAGACACTTCCTGATTACACAAGGGGCCGAGAGGGTCGGCCACCACCCAGAACAGAGACAGAAATGCGACATGCACACATGTACTGTACACACTCCGGACACGTTCACATGTTCTTGTTACACTGTGAGTCGGACTACAAACACAAACAAGTCATGAAACAAATCTTATATTCAAAATAAGGTCATGATTATTCCCCATTTTATTATTTCAAATACTCAACTGCTCATCACTACACTCACACTACAGTTTTCAGTTTATTTTCAAATTCAAATGATAAAATAGCAAGAAAGAGAAACAAATCTAAACTGCGTTTAAATGTGACAAACACACAAACAAGAAGACTAATCAAGGTGACAAATCTTTCCTTCACATGTCTGAGGGATAAATTCATCAAGCTAATGTAAACAAGTGCAACATGGGAAATTATCTTGATCCCAGTGATGTTTAACAAATCAAAACTTGTGAGTTTGATTGAACAGTCCTCATATTTTATGAATAAGACAGAATGCATTTACGTATACATCTTACACTGGCAAAATTGCAACATTAGTGGCCACTCTGGTCGTGAAATCAATAAATGCAAACAGAAGATGCGACGAGGTCCCCCAACAAGCTGCTCATAAGAGCCTCCGTCAGCATCCATCTGTATTTCTCTGATTAGGGCTGGTGGCCCACCTGTGTTCTCAGTTTAGCCAATATGAGAAACAAAAGTACCCAGAGGCATCAAACGATCCATATGACCAGCCTGTACTTTACTGCATTCTCTTTTTTTTACTCTTTGAACTTTTAAGCAACACACTCGTGGGTTGCTTCATGATCACAAAGCTGGTGGAAGAACCTGAAGTGAATCTCAGAATGTCTGAAAACCACCACTGATCTGCACTCAGTCCATTACAGCAGTGGATGCCAATCTTTTATGCTTGTGACCCCTTACCCCCCTTAGTTGGGAATCACTGCATTACAGCACTGCCTTACGCAAAGTTTCATGATTGCATTGAGATCCAGCTTTTAGTCACACAGAGTTGAAAATGTGGGACTCAACATGACCTGATTATGACTCTTCTACACCGGATCGAGACCCAAATTCACCTCACTAGAAGGACTGAAATGTGCTTCTCACAAATTGAATGGCTCAGCTGCAGAGGGTTTAAAACTAGAAAAGTGGAGTTGGAATTTAATATACTATGGAAGCAGAAAAAAATAAAATATAATTATAATATATAATATATAATGAATTCATATCACAAGCCGTGACAACAGAACATGAGTGAATTTAAGTTGCAGGAAAAAAACATCTATAGAAAAACAAATTAATGATCCTTTCTTTTCTAATGAGCAGTCCACTCCATATTTAGAGGAAAAAGAGAAAAGAAGAGAAAATCCATTAGTGAATATGATGACAATTTTTCCATCCACTCGCCCCCCTCCCCCCGCCCTCAGGCCACTGCTCATCTGTCGTTCAATATTAACCATCTCTCTGTTATTACTCCTCCGTCTCATCCCTCTCTTTTTCTGCGCTCGCCGGGTGAGTCACACTTCCCCACCTCACAAAGAAGACACACAGTGTCACAGAAACACATATACACACACTTGGATGGACACACACACGCACATCGAGCGCACGATAATGCCCACACGCAGACATAATGTTAGAGACAGTGGTCATGCTGTTTGTGTGTGCATGTGCGCATGTGTGTGTAATGACCGTGAGCAGTTTGAAAGCGTCGCCCACTCAGGCATCAGACAACAGGGAGATTAACACTCTCTCTCTCTTCTCTCTCTGAGGATAAAGGTGGAGGATGACGAACATAACGAAGAGGAGGAAACAACATAAAAAAATAAATAAAAGACGAATGAGCGGAAGAAAATCCCCTCATTTTCCAAAAGAAGGAGAGCAAGCTGATGGAAGAAAATAGCATCAGATTGTACATACGTATGAAAACAAAAGAGGAAGACAAGAATAGGTATGGATGAAAGAGAGAAAGAGGCAAGAGATTAAATGAGGGAATAAAAAAATGGCCAAGAGGGGAGAGAGAAAAGGAAAAAAGGCGAGAGAGAAATGGTGACCCTAATCAGTCACTTTGAGATACAACATCGGGGTCAGAAGTGTGTTTAAAGAGCAAGAGGAGAAGAGAAGAGAAGACACATTGCAGCTGTCACATTTGTTTAACATAAATGCATTACAGATGTCAAGCTCTTTGAACCAGACAGACAGACAGATAGACAGACAGACAGGTAGACTGGTATATAGATAGATTTTAGAGGGGCAGAGTAGGAGTAGCAGGAGAAAAAAGGGGAGTGACTGCACTGTAATTCTGTTCATTCCTCACCAACTCTTCCCAAACCCACTCCTTATAAGGAAAGACATGGCTACCACAGGCCTCCACACACACACTCACAAACACTCACACACTTAGTGAGAGAGAAAGTGGAGAAAGTGAGAGAGGAAACTCACAAAATCACAGCGTTGCAGGAGAAGAGGGAAAACCCTCTCTTTCCTTTCAGTTTCAAATCTCTCTCTGTTTCTTTCCACTATAAAAGGAACACTGCGCCTTTGTAGAAGGAAAGCAGAAGGAAAAGAGAGCTATTTCTCCCTCTCTCTCTGCATTAAAGTTAAAGTTTTATAAGACTCGTGAGTGTAGGAGCCTCCTCCTTCTTTCTCTCCTTCTTCCTCCTCTCTTTCTCAGTTCAATTCCATGAATCTCCTTATTGCTCTTTCTAGTCCATTCATCACTACTCCTCTTCCTCCCTCCCTCCCTCTGTCCATCTGCCTTTTTCTCCCCCGCTATCATTCCCTGTATTTACCTTATTCCCTCTTCCTCTCCATCCCTGTCTCTTTCTCTTTCTCACCTGTCTCTCCATCCTGGCTAAATAAACACACAGGTTTGAGGACCATCTGCTACCGATGAGCATTCATGTGTGAAAAACACACACACAAAACCCACCCAACACATAAACACACACGCAAATGCAGAGATAATAAATAAACCGATAAACCATTTATGGAGGTTTATATGGTTTAGTTAGGACATTTGAACTCCAAAAGGTGGTCAGTAAGCAGCACACACGTGTTCATGGACTTGGATACACACATGTACAGTATGCAGACATGAGCGCACACACACAAGAGAGGAATAATGAGTCATAGGTTGATGAGCAGAGGATAAGAGCTGCTGACTGCAGGCAACAGAAGGAGGAAGACAAGGTAGGTAGAGAGAGACAGAGAGATGATATTCATTGTATTTTAAAAAACGATGTATTATGTATCAAAAACAAGCTGGAAAAAAATGACTTTTTAAAAATTTGCTGAGCCTGCATGCTGTCTTTTCCAGGACTGTCCTGTATCATATTCACACAGTCAAACACATTCACACTCAGATCTGCCCAGTCCAACGTCAGTGCAGACAATCATACAGGTTTTAACCAAACCCAGATTAGTTCATATTATTTGGAGTATAAAATAAAGAAACAAAAAAATGATTACCCAAACTGCCCTGGCATGCACAACATTCAAACTGACATTGAGCTATTGTGCTTATCATAATTGTGCATGCACACAGTTTCCCTGCGCAATGAGGGATTATCACCAACATTTCAGGTGTGCTCACTTCTGGTGTCACCTCCAAATAAAGTAGTTTAGATAATCCAGATAAACTGTCGGCTTGTTTACAACCTGTCTAATGACCTGACCAATCTTGTTTTCTTCCCCATTGGACCTTGTTTTGGAGATGTTGCTGTGAGTACAAGTTGTAATAAACTGGAATTTTCCCTTAAGGGGAAAGGCAGAGCACTTTGGCCATTTGGTCACCTTCCCCAAAATCTAAAGTGAGGATCTTTGTGTCTCCACCAGACAGAGAAATGTCTGATAGGCAAGACATCCCCATCTTCTCATCAGATGTTGGGTAAGATGACAAAACACACAAACGTTTTTTCTCTAATGACCTGGTCAGCTGACTGATTTCATCAAAGAACCGAGGAGAGACAGCAGAGATTGCAGAGTTGTAGATCTGCGGTTGAGAAGCGTGACTCCTGAGGAATGCACAAAATGTTTGCAGAATCCTTGTGAGAGTGTGTGTATGTGTGTGTGAGTGCATGTTCAGCTTTTTCTCTTTGACTCGCTTTCCATAAATCCTTCCCCTCCCCTTCCTCTGCCTCATCTGTAACTCCCATCCAAGAGATTTTTAAAGAAGAGGTTTTTAACAAGAAAACCCAGCAGTCATCTTGTCAAAAAACTGAAATTCAGTTCAGAACAATTCAACTTGAATGTTAATCTCTGAATCAAATCCTCTGTGATACTGCCTGCTCACCTTACAACTCAGATAAATGGCTTATTGAAAATAAGCATTATTACCAAATGACTAGAAATAACAAGACAATATGTAATCAGTACAATAATGCTAATATTTACTATTTTTGCTACTTTAATTTACAATTTACCCTATTTCCCCTCTCTCTTTTCTTTATCCCTAACTCCTCTCTTTAAGTCAGTCTGTCACTTCTATCTTTCCATCCACCCTACTTTTCTTCACCCATTTCTCTCCCATCACATCAACATCCATCAGTCTTTCCATTTCTCTACATTGCATCTGCAGTTTTCAGCTCAATTCGTCCGCACCATCCATTCATCTCTCCTCCTTTCCTCCCTCCTTCCTGGCACTTGTCCAAATCTTTCCAGTTTGATCTATCCATCTTATCCACTTTCCTAATTTCCTCCTCCTTCCTGTCTACATTTTACACATCTTTACATCTCTATCCATCTTCGTGATCCATCCCCCCTCCCTCTTTCTCTCAGGTCTATGCTGGTATACGGATTGCCAGTCGAGCATTTTTTGCAGCCAGTTGGCACAGAAACTCTTGCTGGCGACATTTTTTTTCTTTCTGTACAGTAAATGGAAATCTCACACAGGAAACACTTGGCACCGTCCGTTTCTATTGGATTCGAACAAATCTGAACCCATGAGGACAAGCTCAATGCCAGCTTGGAGTAATGAAATTAGAAATGCAAGATGCTCAGTTCAGATCCCGGTGTAATAACATTAAGTAGACCGAGCAGTGATTATAATTCTTTACTCAGTCAGCACATAAACTGGCCCAAGGTGCATTTACAGTATACTTACAGTAAAATATCTGTGTTTTAGTACTACCCTTTGTCTTTAATTTAGAACTGTAGTTAATTCTTTGCTCTTATAAAAGCCAGTGAATAAATGGCTGTGGTCGTGATTATTTAACTTGTTTCAGATGGTTTAAGCATTTCCAGGGAAAAGATCAGAGTTCTGGCGGCACCATGGCTTTACACATTAACCTGAAGGCCTGATTTACTGCCATGTTCATTGAGTGGAAAATACACTCAAGTGCCAGTCTGTGTCTCCTTCTCTCCGTCTCTCTAACTCTGTCGCTCTGAGCAAAAGGGAAAAAGGCAGAAAAAAGACGGACGACAGAATAAGGAAGGAGGAGAGAGGAAAGACTCTCCTCATCATCTCTCTATCTCTGTCATCCCGCCATCGACCTGAAGGCAAAGTGCTGCCCAGGTGTAACGGGCACTGTGTTCACCTGCCTGTATGGATTAAACTCCTGACTCACACACACACACACACACACACACACACACACACACACTGAGACAAAGAGCTGACGAACCCACAGACCTTTTGCCCACTGGCCTCAGCAGCTAGGAGGTTTGCCACTTTAATTCAACCAAATACAAAACAGAACCTCTGGGCTGAAGACAGACAAATATACGTATATTATTTTGACAATTATGGCATTTTGATGAAAATCTATGAACAAATAATCTTCCACCAATACAATATGATCTTACTGAACCGGTATCAGTCTGTAAAACCTGCTAACAAACTGAAAAAGACCTCATTCAGATTCATGTATTATCATAGAGGAGGAGAAATGTTTTCTCCTAGACACACACATACACACAAACACACACACACACACACACACACACACGCACACACACACCTCTATTCCCTTGAATACCTTGACTATTAGGTTAAATAATTGAAGAGAATGAGAACAGTGCAGCAGTAAAAGTACAACAGCCACTGGCTACTGCACTTTCTCCAACAAACACAACTTCTGACATCATACCACTGCCAAGTACCTTCTATTTCCATAAAACACACACAAGTTGTTTGCATGCAAACAAAAACATACGCACTTGATAAAAATAGAAATGGTGATGCAGAACAGAGCAGGTCTACACATGCACAGAAACATGCATGCATGTGAGTCGCCGTGCACATACTGTAACTGGATATACACTAACACATACACAGGCAAATACAAATACACAACTATGAATATGAAGGCAACTGTGCAATTTGCGCCTTCACACACACACACACACACTAGTGTATACAAAAAGCCCAATTGTCCTGACACAAAGCCTGCCAACAAACATGCAATCTCTCTCTCTCTCTCTCTCTCTCTCTATCACAAACAAACCCACACACAAACACAGCTGGCGACTGCTTCCCCTGAAAAATGCATATGTCCAAATTACAGTAAATGAAGACACGCACACGTAGAAATACAGTACATGCATGAGTACATACATAAACATCCAGTCATGTATAGTCTCAAACACACCTGAAACATGTATGAGACTGCTGACAAAACTTAGTCACCATACAACCCCATTTTTCAAACATACACACTGCCTCCCTCTCTTTCTCTCTCTCACACTCACACACATGCCGGTTCTGACGTCACATGGCTCGCCTGGAGTACAGTAGATGATAGATTGAATCTAGCAGCCCCAGAAACAGACAGACAGAGTGGTTATTGTTCAGCTGGTGTGATTCAGTGCAGAACAGAGGGCAAGAAGCACACACTGTTCGAAAACGTAATGGTTATTCTTAAAATCATTTAGGAAAACACAAATATCAGTATCATAGTACACCTTATTGTGATGATTTTGCTGAGATTTCAGACATAAAATAATTAGCAATGTGTCATTTTAGCATTAAATTCCTCTTAGTTACGTGGATTTATTTTCAGGAGAGTTTGGTAACAGAATGGAAACAGTGATGCTGAGTTGAACCCTGGATGTCATGGTTACGGTCATGAATGCTAACGGCTGCTTGCCTTCTGCTTGAGAGTGCATGTTTATTAAATGCAAACGGACCACTGTTAGGAGGTCAGAGGGTAGAAGAGTAAAAAAAGAGATAAAAAAGAGACAAAAGGTGTGTGTGTTTTGGTGTACAACAGAAAGCAGCTAACTAACACAGACAAGAAAAGAAAAAAGAAAATAAATCTTTCCTTTAGCATTCCAGACATTCCTCTATTTTTTCTTTTTTTTTCTGTGCTTCTCTTTCTTTCTGCGTGAAACATTGTACTTACCTGCTGTGATCAAAGAGGTGGAACAAATTGGGTGAACTTACTCACACACACACACATAACAGAAACCAAAGCAAGGCAATGCACTAAAAGTGACAAAGGAGACAGACAACACTGACCACAGTATTAGGCTAAATACAGCGGGCATCCGTGTTCAGATCAATAGATTTATTTGAACAGGGTGTGTCCGTTCTATTGAATTCAGTTCTGTGGCAAACTGCTCCACAGGCCCAGATGGAGAGCGAGGAGAGGGTAGAGAAGGACAAGGGGGGCCGTGAAAGAGAGGGAGTCCGAAAGTGGGCGTGAAATGGTGAGACCGAGAAAAAGAGAGAGCAGTGAGAAAGAGATGGAGAGTGTGGTGACAATGAGCGGAAGGTGTGGTAAGAGAAAATGACTGGATGTGGGAAGCGGAACAAGAGAAAGCAACTGGCAGTATAGAGGGAGAGAACAATAATTCAAAGCTCAGAGTGGAAGCAACAAAAAAAGAGCCTCCCATCTGATCTGACGGAGAAATAAAACATGTTATTGTTTTTAATTCACTTTTCTGCAGACACAAAGTAATAATGTAAAGGAAAATACAATCTTTTCTCCCAAACGGCTGTGAGCAAGTGCTCCATCCTGAGAAAGCTGCGGAGCCTCTTCCCTCCTATCACTTTGGTATCTTTTAGTAAGAAGCATCACACACCCACCAGCCTGTAAGCAGCCTATCTGCTAAATTGCTTGGCTCAACATTAAAGCTGCACTAATAAACATTTTATATTAACCATGGATCAACTTTCTGTGTGTGAAAGGTGTCACTCATGGTGACAAACCCAGAAGGATTTATCACCAGCTCTATGGAGCCTTTTAGCATCTTTCAGCTTAATGTTTTGGGTCTCCTGCCCACAATTTCACTGTTTTAGTTCACTCTCACTGCTCTCATAGCATCGTTTCAGCCACAGCAGGCAGCTGGTTTCAATAAAAAAGCTCAGATAAACCCACTGTGTGTTACCTGCCCAGCACCAAATGACAGAAAGACAAAGTTAGCAACCAGCTGGTGAACATAATGGACATATTTATCAGCTAAGGAGCCAGATATTTCCATAAAAGTTGGTGGAGACCAAAATAGTGCTAAGAAGAAAGTGAATACTGGACTTACATTTGTCAGGTGACCAGACACACGGCTCCAAAAAATGCTAATGTTGCTATGTGTCTGCTGGATTAGTAAAGAGGCAACTGTTTGCTAACAAGTTCGCCATATCAACTTAAAAGGTTGATATGTCAGTGTTGTGTTTACGGGCTGTTCTGCTGCCACCTAGCGGCTGAAAAAGTCAATGAATGCAGCTTTAACAATAGTTGATTTTTTAAAACACTTTTCAAAACAAAGTAAGAAATATTCACAGTAGAAAAGTATCGAACCAAATAGTAGTTAATAAAGTGAATCTGTTCCAGTGTCAAGAAATCACATTCACAGCCTTGATGAAGACTTTAACAGAATAAGGGGTGCAAGTAATGATTACTTTCATTATCGACTAGATTGTTTTTCTTATAATCTATTAATTGTTTGGTCTATTGAATGTAAGACAAAAGTAAAAAATCATGTTTCCCAAGCCCGAGGTGACATCTTTAAATTGTGTATTTTGTCCAACGATGAGTCAAAAACAAAGAAGAGTCTTAAAACTATATTAGACAAAGAAAAGTCCTCAGATTTTTAGTGCTGGAACTAGCAAATATTTGGCATTTTAGTTTGATAAATTACCTAAATTAATAAACGATCAATTGCTGTAAGCGTTACATATATACAAATATACATATATTTATCAAAATATGCAATAGACAACAAGACAAGACATTTATAAGTATGACAATGTGGCAGATTATTATACTGTCATTTACTGGATCTTGTTTACAAAGACCCATCCCTAACAAGCACAAACATGAGATTAGGAATGTCTGTTATTCTGGTTTTGAATCTATGGTGACACATTGAAAGAATATGAGAGGAAAGGATTCATGCAAAGGGAGCGCCGACAGAAGGAGAGGAAGAGATAAAGACAGAGGCGGGCGGAAGAGAGGTGAAGATAGTGGGCCGAGCATGAAGGAGGAGGCGAATGAGTGAGGAAGTGTGGAGGAAGCACGGAGGGTGGAGATGAGATGTGCATTCCTCAGCAGGGGCGTGACACAGCGTGCATGTGTGTGCGTGTGTGTGTCTGTAAGCACATATCCCAGAATTACTGGGAGGTAACTTAATTCAATTTCTAACACGAAGATGATGGCGAAGACAGAGAGAGAGGAGGTAAGGTAGGAGGGAGGGAGGGAGAAAAGCGAGAGCTGACTCACCATGTGATGACAGAAATAGAAGAAGAGAAGGAGAATGAGTAAGAAGAGAGGGAAAAAAAAGGAGCGAGGGGACGGAGAAAAGCCAGAGAAGAACAGAAAAAGAGAGAGAGTGAAGAGAAGGAAAGTGACGGGATAATGAGAGCAGGAAATGAAAAGGATGCCTTTGGTTAAAATGGTGTGATTTGTCTGGAGGAAAGAAAGGGAATGAGATTAAGAAAGAGAGAGAGAGTATATCACAAGTTTCCCAACATTGAAGATCAGAAAATATTCTTACACGTCTCAACATGTGTATTCACTCACTATAACAGCACACACACATACCCAACGAGGAGTGTGTGTGTATAAGTGTGAAGGCAACTGAGGATTTTTCTAGAGGTGGCAGAGGCCAAATACATGATAGATTTATCAACCTATCATCTGTTCCTTTTGTTCTCTCACACACAGCATCACTTTGAACAAGTGTGTACACACAAGACACACACATTTAAACTCAGAGATTTATGGATGCCTCACACACAGGCACGCGCATACTGCACATGTTCACTCACACGCACACCAAACAGGCTGTAAATTTTCTTAGAGAGTGATTTAATATCTGGTGATGTAATTTCACAACCTGAAATCCTTTCCCACATATAACTTCAACATTAAATTTGTCTTGGGAGTCTTTAGAGCAACATCAAAGCCCCAAATAAACTCAAACGCACACACACACACATATGCAGAGATAAGAGCACCGGTTAGTGACCAAAATGTAAATTTTTTTTCTTTAATTAAGAATAAATGTAGTGAGAACTGAGCACTTTCTGCACAGTTTTCAAGATGACAGCGTGTGAAATGAGTCACTGTGAGGCAGCGAGCCACTGCGAGTGTGTACGTGCGCAAGTCATCTCTTGTATAATATTGCGGCCTCCTGCCAGACTAGCTGTGTCTCCGTCTCATCCAGATGGCTTCTGAACCAACAGACAGCTGGGAGTCCCCGACCAGGCAGCCCGCTTTCATCTGTTTACCCGTCTTCAAGGCCGCCTCACAGCGGCGAGACAAATCCACCAGGACAGTACACAAAATGATGAGGGTGTGCTCCCCTTTGTGCCGGTCCATTCATTTTTACATTAGACAAAACTGAGTAGAACAACTATATCACAGGTAGTAATGGGTAAACCTTATCCAAAGCAAAAACTAACAGGGTTTGTGCTAAAGGCAATTTCGAACTTGGATTTCCTGACTTTCCAGGTCCTGGAGTAGCTGCCATGACAATAAAATTAACCCGACCATTTGTCAGAATATTGTTGTTGACGTATCCATCTCTGTTCATTTGTTACTGGGCTTTGACTCTGAGCGATGAGCAAGGACAGCCCAGAGACAGAAACAGTAATTCACTGTCAAAGATTTTGTCCCACAGAAACACACACACACACACACAGATGCCTTGTTCCTACCTGTGTTTCCTCCTGCACCACTCTGTACTGCTCCTTCCACACGGCCATCTTCGTGGCTTCGTCCTTCCTCAGCGCCCTCTCTTTCTTCAGCTCTGGGCTCCAAAACGTCTTAATGGAGTTCATGGAGGAGCTCAACTTGGACTCTTTAGCCTCCAGCTAAAAGAAATAAACACCAAACGTTGTGGTTTTATTTTAATAGATGTTTATTTGTATTGAGTGGGACCTTAAAGACCCTTGACCATTGATTACTTGCCTCCTAAGAATACATATTCAATTAACTGGCTTTTAGTTTGTCCTTATAGCTATTATATTTGTTTTAAATTCATGACAGCAGAATTCCCAGAGGAACACACACACATAAACAAACAGCAAAATAAGATGAGATTTCCATATCTTCAGAGAGGCGTGTGTGTGTGTGTCTGCAAGTGTACTAACTTCTCTGCGTAGCAGTTCGTTCTCTCTCAGCACTTCTCTTAACTGTGTCTGTAGGTCCGACATTGCACCGTCTCTCACCTGGTAACACACACAAACACATAGAGTATAAGTGTAAAATGTTTAACACCAGGAATATCATCATTTTTCTTCACATCTTACAGTATAAAGATTTTGTCTATTTGCAGCTGCCACTACTAAGAGCTGGTGATAACAGAACTACAATATTAATGAGAAAATACTCCCTATAAAAATGTTTAATTCATCTTGACATCAGGACATCAGTGTATTAAAGAATTAAACATATCTTGGATAAATTTTTAAACAACAAAAACCTATTTTAGGTATTTAGCTGTCGCTTGTGCACGCAGCGTCTTACAGTTCTGCAAGTGAAAAGCAAGAATAGGTTTAAAATGTTTAAATTATCAACAGAGTCAAGCTTTAGAGTCATAGCATCCTCACAATAAACACAACATACAGTACATGAACGTGACATACAACAGAGGAAAGCTAGCAAAGGAAATAAGAGTTGAGGAGAGATGAAGAAATAATTAGAGAACAAGTGGAGGAGGGAGGTATGGGAGAGGAAGGAGAGACACATCTTGGAGAGATGAGCTTTCAGGTTATGACTAATGGTGCAGAGGGAGTGGGAGGGCAGACCTTAGTCTATTTAAACATATTGTATGGATACCCACACAACTCTTATTTTATTTAGTTGAAGCATGACTTAAGAAGAAAAAATTAACTTTTAAACAGTTACCTGAATTTAGCTTAAATGCCTAGAACCACTAACACCCCGTCCTAGACTGAACATGTGGACAATTCATGTGACAAAACATTTTGTTTGCTAAGTGCAATTGATTTTATCTTTTTATGTTTACTTCAGACTCTTCACTCCTCGCTCAAAGGTGAAACAAAGATTATCGACACCCTAATCAATTTCATCCACCCGTTCCTCATGTGTTTATCCTAAACTTTTCATTTCAGCTCAACTGTTTCGTCTGCTATTTTAGATCAAGAGCAATTTTCTTTAAAGATAACAATGAAATGTTGCTGAGGATTCATGTTTTTATGCCCAGAAAACAAAATTATTCCCTTTCTTACCAAGAGGTAGTCAATGAGAAGACTGATACCTCTCTCATATCTGTCTGTTCGATGTGAAGCTGGAACCAGGAGATAGTTAGCTTAGCTTAGCATAAAGACTGGAAACAGGTTGCCAAAGGTAAAAAATGACAAGGTGTAGTATGGG
This sequence comes from Macquaria ambigua, assembly GCA_008360985.2. NCBI lineage: Eukaryota > Metazoa > Chordata > Actinopteri > Centrarchiformes > Percichthyidae > Macquaria > Macquaria ambigua. The sequence goes on along the minus strand of VMKM01001537.1, from coordinate 77,291 downwards.
GGGTTATGTGCTGGACTATTTCTTGGCTGAGAGCAGTGACTTCCTAGATCTTTGTTGTCACCATGAGGTTGCCAGGCAACCAGTGGTGACTTAGGAAAGTTAGTGCAACCAGTTGTTTTTTACACTTTGGTTTTTGTACGAATTAAACAAACATATAACGTGTTAATTAGTGTATTTTTGGAGATGCTGATAGTAGATTGGCATTCATCTTCTGATCTAACTCTCTGCAAGACAGCGTATAAATGTATAAACGTATTTCGTAAATGTTGAACTATTCCTTCAACGCTATTTTCATCTGGCTGACTTCCAGGAACAAAACCACCAAGTTATTTTGTCTTTGTGTTCCAACAACACAGCAGTTTTTAACATATTTGTTCTTCTAGGATTCATTTCTTTCAATTCTATCATACTTTTAACTGCATGTCAAACATTTCGGGCATACAGACACTGCCCCAAATTACAGAGATTACAGAGGAACAAAATGACCAAATTTAAAATTTCGTTGGTACGAACTTAAGCGTTCAGTTCACAAAATGCTGACTTCATGTTTGCAGCCATAAAAGAGGAAAACACTGTGGTGCCTCACCTGTCTCATGGAGTGGGGCACAGTAGCCGCCTGTGGCTGGTTTTGAAGCTCCCCCCCAAATGCTATCGCATCACTGGGCATGACCGCTCCACCACCTCCCCCTCCTCCTCCAGTGTTAATATTAGGACTGCTCCCCATGATGGCCGCCCTGATTCCGTAAGGGACTCTGGCCCCAGCCCTGCCCAGGGTCATGGTGCTTTTGGGCAGCGAGGGGTTCAGCCCACTGCCCAGGCTCCCAATGCCGACCGGGTCATCAACTGTGTCGCTGAAGTACATAGGACCGCCTGTAGCGTAGGCAGCATTTAGAGACTGAATATTCTCCATGGACAGGGTTTTACCGGAGCCAGTGAGTCCGCCGGAGGAGCTGCTGCCGCTGTTTCGTCGGTGCCCAAGGCGTGGGGAGCGAGGGAGGCGTGGGGAGCGACCAGGGCTCCCAGACACTGACCCGTTACCATTGGATCCAACAACATCCAGCTTTGAGACGGAACGGGAGCTACCGTACATGGTAAGAGAATATGGTGTGTATCTGGTTCAAATGAATAAAGGAAGTGAATCAAAAATACATGCTCAAAATTACACACCCAGATCAGTAAAAGCAAAAAGTGTAAGATGGACGTCCCAAAAAAAAATCTGAAATACTAAATGTAACGGCTGAAAACACAAGCTCCAGTCAGTCTTCTACTGTAGTCCTTCTTGGCTTGAAATGTCCTGATGCAGAGCTGACATAGCTGTGATCAACGCCTTTCCAACTGTAATCAATGGGCTTTGTTAGGAAGCAGTAATCAATAGTGCATCCCTTTAGATAAAGGCAGCCAGTTACTCCACAAAGGCCAGGGATGATGAGATCACCTAAAAAGAAAGGGAGACAGAGACGAAGACTTAGTGATCAGTGGAACAAAGATATACTGCACTTAAGTTACAAAGGAATACACTGGATTTTTACCAGGTTATGGTTGTGATTAACCTACTTTTGGGCAACAGACTGGTTTCATCTCTTTGTGTACAGTATTTACGTTGTGCACTGCTGTAAGGCCAAAAAAGCAGCCAAATAATCCAACATTTGCTGGTCATAGTTTGTCAAACTTAAAGATTTGCTGACTTTTCTTCATTTTATACCAAATGAAATGTAATTCCTTTGGGTTTTGACTGACAAGACAAAATACAATTTTTATTCAGTCAATTAAATCTTGTTATTAATCCATTTTATTCTGCAAAAATAATGTGGGAAGAAAACATAAAACTAAAAAAAGATTAATAAATGCTTATCTGTCCTACTCCTGTTAATCATATGAGTCACACACATATGATTGACACATTAATAATTTGATGGATAGTAGATGCCAAACATGTAAAGTGCTACATGTCAAATACAGCAGCAATGAAATACTGTTTTGTCATGCTTTTACATCCTGGTAATAGTCTGTGTGTGTGTGTCTTGGATGAAATAAATAACTTAAATACTAAAACTGATTAAGTCAATCAGGTCAAAGAAGCCTTATAAATAACACAGCTGTGAAAATAATGAAAAATGTAATTCCTATCGTGCCCTCCTGTGAACTCAATATAAAGGTGTAATCAGTAATGTTTAACTGTCTTTTGCAAATAAAATGAACATAATTTATGTGCATGGACTCACATGTTGCTGATAAATGCCTCAGAGTCTGCACTAATTTCCCAGGCTCCCTGAACTACCCACCATGTGCTATGTACTTAGTTCAAATGTGTTTGCATGAACAACAGTGCAAATGTACGTATAGTACATACTGTGGTCTTGATCTTAAAACTGCTTACTACTGTTTGTCTGTACTGTTAGCGGTTTAGGAATTTAAGCTGTTGCATTTACTCTGGAGCTTCACTTAACAAAAAGTCTAGGCAGATTTCCAGTATATACAACATAAGTATTCAGATATCGTAACAGAGTGGCATTACTAACAAAAGTTAAACATACACAGACAAGTTGGATGGGGGCGATAGAATTAGCTTAGTTTTTATATAAAGAGAAGATATAAAAATTGTACTTTGCTTGTATAGTATGGCAGAGATTCTACACATCTCTTGTTGAGTAGTTTGTCTGAAATATCTTTTCTTCAGCATGCGGCCTCTTGCAAAAATTGCTAACTACAAAACATAACATTTCATTTCAAGTCTGGTTAACTGTGCAGGCCTTTGGTCGACCCCTACTTTGGGTCCCGACCCAGGCGTTTAACGGCCCTGCAGTGGTGTATCTCTCCAACTGATGTTCTGCTAGGCCACAGATCTTTGGTCAGGGAGATGTTACTGACAACCAGTCAGTTACAGCTGCACACACTCAAATGCAAACAGGGGACCATCTGCTCTGTCTCCCCTCAGGCCAAAAACACACACCTGGACAGAAACAGCCCTGGATCCTGCCTCTAGCACACACACACACACACACACTTACATACAGTATATGCACTTACACAAACACGTGCAAAAACTGTGCACGTGTGCAGATCCACACAATCAGTCAAACAAAACACATACAGTTATATCAATCCTCAGACAAACAAACATGTGAATAGATGACACATTCACAGATGGACACACATGCACATCAGCTCAGTTGCCGTGAGTGATCATGTCACTAACAACACACACACACACACACACACACACACACACATCTAATGCTTCATTTGAGTGAGAGTGTGAGTGTGTGTTCAGGGCTTTCCTCCTCCTCCTCCTCCCCTCTGGACCTGCTGACCTGTAAATAATGTATATGTTCATGTCCCAATTCTCCCTATAATGCAAAAAATGTTCAGTATGTCTAGCTTCTTTTTGAGCCTTTATTTAAGCATTTACCGAATACACACACGTGGCTCTTTTTCAGCCATGACCTGCCTCTGCTCATATATGTTGGGCACTGAGTGGTTGGAGGGTTAAGAGCCTTGCTCAAAGGCATCTCTGCTTGGTTGTAGAAGACTTCCCCCGCTCATATTTTCCCAGTTGAGATCCACAAGCTCTCCTCTGTGACCAGAAGGCTGCCTCTGTCCAACCGTAGGGCAGAGACAATCAAAGTACCACAATTAAGGAATCACATTATTTTTCCTTGGTCATCGCTTTAGTCTGAAAGAGGTACAAGACAATAAACACACGTATCCATCCACTTCTGAACTGCTTATCTTGTTTAGGGTCGCAGGGAGCTAGAGCCTATCCCAGCATGCATTAGGAAAGAGGCGGGGTACTGTACACCCAGGACAGGTCACCAATCTATCACAAGACTAAACACACACACACACACACTTCTTTTTATTTCTATTGGCTCGAGGACCTCATGGAAACAACAACACACACCATGTTGTGTTTTCTACAGTTCAAGTCTAAGGGTCACATGAATAAACCACCAGTGTGTCCCATAGGTTGTGGTGGTTTTAGACTCTGAGAGGTCTGGGGGTGAGGGACTGCAAACAGCACTGAGAGTCAGATGAAAATAATATTAACCTCAAGCTTATCATTTCACAAGAACCTACCACCCTGGGAAACTCTTTAATGAATCTGCGCTTTCAACTGAATTTCCAGGATGACTTTTGAAAAGAAGAAAACGATAAATACAAAAATACCAACGCCACTGGAAACACACACACACACACACAAACACACCTATGACGCAGTTGGCATCATGAGGTCGAGAAAACACTAGCATATGACTGTCCAAGAGGGCCCATCTGTCAACAGGCCTACCATCCCTCTTGGCCTTTCGCGCCAATGTGAAAAAGCAATGTGGTGCTGCCAAAAGAAACGTCTGTTAAACACTGCTACTCTGAGAGTTCATGAAAGTTCATTCTTGACCTTGGAGACAGTAGTCTTCATCAGCAGATGGATTTTGCTGAAGTTGAAAGCCCTGAAAAAAGCTAGTAAGTGGACCTTGAGTTAAGGTTTTTCTGTCAAATTCAAGTTCATGCAATGGTAAAATATGTTATGGCATTTGTGACCATATATATAATAGTACAAGGTGGCGTCCTCAAATGTCTTGTTTTGTCCAACCAACAGTCCAAAACTCAACAATATTCAGTTAATACAATAGAAGACTAGGACAAACAGAAAATATTCACATTTGAGAAGCTGGACCCAGTGAATTTTTGCCATTTTTGCTTAAGAAGTCAAATTTGCTACTGATTAATTTTCTGTCAATCAACTAATCAGATCTAATCAGATTGATATTCAGACTAATTTCACTGTTGCAAAATCAGAATTTCTAGCCAATTACAGCTTAACTGCCTTTTATCATATGCTGTACTGTAAATATCCAACCATAAAATGTCCTTCTACAACCACAGTAGATACTGGAACAGATCCTGAAACAGGCCCAGGAGTGAACCTGAGACCCAAAATAACCTCATCCCCTTTATGTCCACAAAACACTCCACAGGAAACACCAGTACACACAACGCCCTGTGTTTCATCCTCTGCCTCCCTGCACTGCTGCTAACAGCCATTCTGCATGTCTCATCTTTCCTCCACACACACAAAATGTTGTCTTAGGCCTCATAAAATCCTAGAATATCACACTAGGCTACCAAGAAAGTCTCCGTGGTTGAATGCCAAGTGCTGTACTTGTACTTGTGTAGATAACCAGTATGTGTCAGCACAGCAGAGAGCAGACTTCAAATGTGTGGTCATTTTCCCAACATGGCTGCTACAGATAAAGAAGCACCTCAAAACTTGACATTGACATATTACCACCTTTTAAGTTAATATGGCAAACTTGTTAGCAAACAGTTGGCTATTTACACATCCAGCAAAAATTTGCTTTAAATTCACATGTCATTATAGAGCTTGTGATAGAGCCAAGCAGACATGATGAGGAGGCTTTTAGTTACCTAATACGAGAGAGGATGATGTTTGATTAAAATACTTACACCTGTTTATTCCTCATTTTCTTTTTCCCGTCGCTCTCTCTTCTCCCACCTCTAATCCCTCCTTTCCCTCTCTGACTCTCTCTTGTCTCCATGATGCTTTCACTTCCTCTCACATGCCTCTCTCTTTCTCCATCAGCATTCCTGAAGGTGTTCAGCATGTCCTATTTATGTGACAACCACACATCCATCTGTCACACTGCACAATGCAACACACACACACACGGCACTCAACCTATACTTAGCTGGATGGTGTTTCAGCGTGGGAGCCAAATTTGACAAAGTTCGTCCCTCACGTTGGGATCGGGGCTCATAACAACACATTATACTCATCTTGAAAATTATTATTCTCCATTACTCTCTGTTCCTGTCGGGCTCGTTGTGATATAATGTGGCTGGAAAGGACTCACTGGTGCTGTCTGGGGTTACACATCTCACTGGAAGTCAACTCGACAGCCCAGCTGAAGGGGAGAGCCGTACTCGCTCTGCACCTAATCTGTTTGAAGATTTAAGGGGATGACCCGCCGTTCAGCAGATTCAGCTTTTTTTAACCCTCACAGCTGCTTCATCATGACGATAATAACATAACCTCTCTGAAAATCAGATTGCTATTTGTCTAAAGAGTGCAAAGGTGAAGTGAATTAGTATTACTTTTACTTCATAGTAAATAAAACTGCTAATTATTATACTTAATGTTTAATGTTTTAAAGAGTCAGTTTAGGAGTAAAATGTTCTTTGCTGAGTGCGAGCAATAGGACACATTTATCAAGGTACTTAATTCTACTTACAGCGAAGAAAGAGAAAGACTTTTGAGAGCAGCTCTCAAGTGATTATATGATTATTCACGTTTTCACATCATATGTTTTCTTTAAAGAAGTTAATATAGTTTATTTGTGTGAAACCCATAACATCTCCAGTGGCAATTACCAATCTAAATTAACAACAATCTGATATATTTATCATATACTAATAGGGATAGATCAATAATAAATTGGCTGACATGGAAACAAAAAACAAAACCAAACTGGAGCAGGAAAGAAATTATGCTAGTATGCAAGGTACATCAGAGAAACTATAAGGCAAATTTAGTACCACAATGACACATGCAGACAACGAAGATGCATGGAAAGTGACTGCAAATAAAATTAATTCCTGCTTTAATTGTGTTGCTGTTTGCACCCCTGATAGATGCAAAAACATAAAAAAGTGGTGTAGCATCTTATGAAATGTTCAAATCAAATGCAAATAATAGGCTACACTACCCAATCCTGATTTATACATGTTGCTTCAGTTAACATATTTTTCATCATGTCAATTATTTTGTACAATCACTCCAAAACATGTCTCAGAAGATGTGTGCTCACCTCTGTTTCTGCACTGCAGTCATCTAGGATCTACTCTTAACCAACTTAAGAGACCTCTGGAGCTATATTAAATTTAAGAGCATTTTTAAGTCGTAAGAAATGTGATAAATAGCTTTAATTCTTAAGTTTGCGAGTATGAGTAAAAGTGAAGGATTTTTACTTTCATCTTTCACCTCCAAAAGCCCAAAATTACCCGTTTAGCAGTTTGATAAATATGGGCCGCAGGTCACTCCCAGTTCAGTTTCTCACCACTTCATGATGTATTTGGGCTTACTAGGACTCATTTAGCAGTGCTGTGCAACGCCTAGCTCATGCAATACTGCCATTTGGTTTTGAGGAACGTATAATCAGTGGTTTGGCTTAGTTCCACATACAGACACAAGATATTGTCTCCCTATCAGAGCATGTTATTGATGACAAATCATAATGACAGTTTTGTGCTGATTTATGCATTTTTAACTGAACTGCAACACATCTTAAATAATTTCTACAGGATTTATGTAGACATTTATAGAGGAATTAAAAAAACACAATTTTAATTATAAAAACATTTTCTCGCTTCTAAAACTTGATTTGTGGTTCAGAGAGTTTGGTCTTTTTCAGACAGCGTGCAGCACCTTTCCCATGGGGAGAAAAATTATATAATCCTGCACAATGATATTGGAATTGCCAAAAACTGCAAGGGTGCTTTTTCAATTAACTGAGCAACCCAATTACACTTGGGAGAAAATATTAGGCAGAAGATGTCTGGGCAAGATACAGATTTTGGCACACCAGACTGACTATGCTACTTGTAACTTCACTCTGGGCCACCAGTCCTATCAGCGATAAGACATATAATATGGTTCAAACACTGCAAAGCACAACGCTGATAAGAGGCAGATAGCATCAGCTCCAGTCTATTGTGTACCACGGGAAATGAATCCGAGATGCAGGCTGGGCAAACAGAACGCGCACACACACACACACACACACACACACACACAAGCACACACATCTATGTACATAAACACGCTGATGCACAAAAAGTACATCGATGTCATGCACATGCAAACACACAACGCACACGTATCTAATCTTGGCTGCTGCCTACACAACAAATATGGAAAATGTACCGTTGAGACTCGACAATTAACACAAAGGCAGGGAAGCACAAAACTAATTCAGGAGTGTGTGTGTAGTAGTTAATGGAAGTGAGAATGAAACTCCCCCAGGCTCATCCTGTAAAGAGGAATGCGCTCGTACAGTCAACTTGTCGAGTTAAATAAAGATGAAGGGAGTGGAGAAGGTGACCCAAACACCCCCTGAAAGTCTATCTATCTATCTATCTATCTATCTATCTATCTATCTATCTATCTGTCTATCTGAGGTTATAGAAATAAACCCTACCCCTGGCAAAGTGATTCAACAACTTGAATAAGTAAATAACAAACAAGGCATCACAGATTATGGTCTTATGATAAAAGTGAGTTCTGGGAAGGGATTCAAAAGAGCTACTGTCTCTCGTCAGGCTAAGTTCCTTGTGTTGTCGCACACTGTTGAGCCCTTAAGGCGAACGTTTTTACCTTTTGATGTTGAGCCTGAAGACAGAGGTTGTCAGACGGCTCTCAGGCTGTGCGTAAAAAGGTTCATTAGGAATCAAAAGTTCATAAAGATATAGGCTAACTATGGGCCAGGATGTGCTAAGTTTTGAAAATCATTATTAGATCAAATTCTAAAACAAAAGAAAAACCCAATAGTGTTAGAACAACGTTTACCAAAAAGGCATGCTGCAGTGTGAAGAGCCTGGACATTTAAAAATGCCCACTGTTGACTATAATCTCAATGGAAGGAAGCAGCTAAGTTCCCGGAGGAGGGGCGGTGCAAAGAAATAGCGCTGTGGGCGGAACACCGAGGAAATCAGGGCGTCCCCTCTTCAGTCCACCCCCTGCCTCTCCCCGTTACCCAGTCTTTTACGTGTTGCTTGATCTTGTCTCGACTGAGCGGCTGTCAGCTGGTAAGACAGTGGCTGCTGACAGTCCTGTGCAACTATGGCAGCATTAAAAACACAATTTTAGACAAGTGCACAGATTTGTGCCTTGAAATAGATCACAACACAAACAACCGACCTGAAGAGACTGAGGGAGACAACACAACTAAAAGTGCCCATGGGAATATTATGGCAAGAGATGGTATGAGATGGTATTATGGTAAGGGAAACTTAATACTGACTACCTAGCACAGGCACACTTTAAGCCCCTGAGGGAATATTAGTGATACCACAGGAGATAAACCCACTAAACTGGCGTTGTAAAAGGAATATTATAGGAATGTAATAGCAGTTGTGTGGCTTTGAGAAACTACAAGGCTGTCAGCAGCCTGCAACACAGCGAACAGACTGATAATCGCATTTAGAGGTGCAGAGACGAGACATTGTGTTATTAGCCTGTTATTCGGGGGGAAAGCCTCTGGCTGCACAGCTACAATTGGTTTACTGAACAAACCGGGAGGAAGCCTTGTTGAATGGGCTCGCATTGTCGTGTGTCGCCAGCGAAAATACAAAATGTACTTATGACAGTCCGACCAAAACACACGTATACTGCTCCCCTCCGGCGGAAATGTGACAGAGCCCTACCGTGCTGGTCTCATAGCTGACCTGAAACTGCTGCACCTCAAAGCAGCCATCAAATTTTAATCATGTTACCGCTGATGGTTCCTTTTATTCCCAGTCACACAAACACAGACACATGTGAGAGGCTGACCGAGAAGTGGCCAACACGTCTGTAACACACACTCACACACACACACGCGCGCGCGTGCGTGCGTAAGGTTAGGCCTGTGTAATAAAACATGCATGTGCACACGCACACGCTCAGACTGCCAGCTAAGTTCCAGTACTCACTGCGGCTGTGTTTACGTTGCTGCCCTCGGTTGTGAAATAAGCTCTGTGTAACGTTAAGAAAGGCCAGTCACGTTATCCTCTTCAGCTATTCCGCTGCTGTCAAACCTCAAAGTGTGACGTCTCGTAACGTGAGAGACGGTCAGCCGAGGTGAAACGCTCTCTTTCGGGGGCTGTCTCCCCGTCTTGAATCTGTCTCGCTGCCTCCTGTCTACCTCTTCTGTCTATCTTTCCCTCCTTTCCGTCTTTGCCAGCTCTGCCCTACCACTGGTGGCTTCCCCCAACTGCTCGAGCGCTCCCGTGACGTCACGACGGTGGAGCGCGCGCCCCCGAGACGTACCGCCACCATCACCCCCCCCCCCCTCCCCCTCGTCGTCTCTCCCAGCTGAGTCGCGTGCGTGATAATCCACGATGATTAAAGTCGCAATTAAATGAGATCAGTTCTTTTCATTTTTAAATCTAATTCTTCATATTAATATAACATCACCTTCACATTGTCCATTTATCATTTTGTCACGTTTTATATAAACAATCCTTTATTTTCACATCCTGTAAAACAATATGTTAGCATAATCAATAACTGTTTGATGATGAAATAATTCAACAGCTCAGAATAAATTATTTGTTAGCTTCCAGTGGTGGAGGAAGAATTAATATCCTTTATTTATTGATAAAAGCAGTAATAAAAAAATAATAAAAAACATTCTCCATTACAAGTAAAAGTCCTGCATTGAAAATGTTACCTACTTAAGTCAAATTATGTATTATTAGCTAAATGTAGCCCCATTTAAGTTTCATAGGTAAAATAACTCAATGCAGAAAAATGCTCCTTGTGACCGTTCTACTATTTTATAATATATTATTGGATTATTATAGAAATAGAAACTACTTTGGATTCATGTGTAAGCAACATTTTACTGTTGTAGTTGGAGTTGATTTTTAACTACTTTATAACAGTGCATAATATTTCATAAGATGTGTTTTGTGTGTAAAATCTGTAAAGTAACTGTTAAATAAAAAGTACAATATTTGTTATTAATATTTGTTGTGGTACAGTAAGAATAGGACAAAGCTTGCTAACTAACAAGAAGACGTTGTGGTTTATCTGTGGCCGTTATTATCTGTGACATCGTACTATGTCTACACCACCACCTTTTACACTTTCACCTTTAGCCTTTGTTGAATTTCATCCTCTCAGTCACATACAAAGTTATCAGTGGGATCAATTAGATATGGATTTTCTTCTTTCTGTGAAAGGATATAATATTCCTGATCCACAGTAATGGATGTTTATTGATTTAATCGCATGATGGATTTGACAGTGTTGCTATTCTGTTAATTTGGCTGTGGGATGGCCACTAGGAGGAGATGATGACCGGGGCTAGAGTCATACTGGGGTCGGTGACAGTGAGCTGTGGGCATCAGTAGAAGCTGTAGGATTTATATGGTTTAATAAAATACCCCTCAAGTGTCATAGCCTTGAGTCATTTGTAACCACAAACCTGTATCACACTCATTCATACCTATTCATTTAATTTCCTCACTTTTACAGAAAAGGCCTCTCATCTTTTTAGTGTGATGCTAATACGCTCTTTCTGCATCCATGCATTGGACCTATGACATGTTGACACTTCAGAGTCAGTCTGTGTTTGATGAGTGAATGACCTACATACAGTATCTGACTAGAGTATGTGGCATATTTCATAGCTGGTCACCCTGGCCTCCCAGGTCTCTTTGCCTGTCTCTCTCACACACAATTACACATCATCCTAAAGAAATCTTTCCAACTAGACAATGACCAAAGACACACACACACACACACACTCACACACAGTGTCCCAGTTCCCAGGGCGCCAGTCAGTCAGACAGCTGATGTATAAATAGTCTGCTGGCTAAAATTCCCCTTGAGAGAAACACTCCAGCAGTGGTGGACCAGCGCTCCCTTCTGAAATGTCTTTGCTAACTTGATCAGTGAAAACCTTTACTGGTGGCTTTTATGTGTTTTATCATTGTAAAGAAAGACTAAAAGAGCCCCCCTTTTCTAATCATAACAAAACACATTTCCCATGAGGCAAATCTTTAAGAAATGCACTTTTATTAAGGAGTATAATACATATCAGCTGCATAGTATATACATAACAAACACAGCATTTTGAAGCTCATTTATCAGATATGTTTTGGATATAGATATGTTTAAATGTTTGCATTTAAAAGTGCAGTGAGTGGACCCCCATCAGTGAGTCACTGGGTTTCACACAAAGTGATCAAAACATAAAAGGTCACATATTATATGTTCATAATTGTATACAAAAATTCAAAGAAGTCATTGATGAACAAGATTATTGATACTTTGCATCAGGTAACTGTGTAAGCTTAACCTTGTGCCCAATGTTAAACCTATTAGGGCTGCAACTAACAATTTCTTTCATTATTGATTAATCTGCTGATTATTCTCTCGATTAATTTGGTCTATAAAACGACAGAAAAATGTCAATCACAATTTCTTAGAGACCAAATGAACATATCCAAGATGCTTGTTTTGTCAGACCAACACTTCAAGACCAAAATATATTTAGTTTGATATCATATAAATGTGAGAAAACAAGCAAATATTCACATTTGAGAAGCTAGAACCAGAGAATTTCAAAATTACTGCAGATTTATTTTCTGTGGATCGACTAATCAATAAATCGACAATTCGTTTCAGCTCCTAAACCTATTTATCAAAAGCATTCATGAAAGTGACAAAGATTAAATCGGGTTCCTGTGATGCTATTGTCAACTCCTTGCTGTTTCCAACTACAGTTGCATCGCTGAGAAACAGACCAGAATGCTGGTTAAACAATGGTGCCATCTCCTGGTCAGATACAGGAATTGCAACATGTATGTAAATATAGTATATGACTGACATACCTTCTGTCTTGAAATGAACCTCATCGTCAGCTGTCAGGTGAGTGATCTTACCTGCTTTGTTCAGTTCAAATCTCTGACTTTTTTTTGCAATATGTCAAGAAAGACAGAAAGCTAAGAATTAAATAGAATATATACTGTATATTACACTGAGTTTTATTGTAATATTTGATATTACTACTACTACTACTATTACTTCAGTCTCTACTCTGTTAATAGATCTCTGCTGCAAGAAATATACTGTACTATATATTTCAATAATGTGTGTTCTCCAATACTAACAAACAAAGCTGATATATGAAATGAGAAATCTGAAATGACAAAGTTTCTGGTAGAAGTTACACATTCTTTTCCCCTTATGTATGTGGCACCTTAAGTTGCCTGATTACGAGTATGTTGTTAGAGTCTTCTCCGAAGACACCAAAAATGGGGTAGAGCTTTGGTCTGCTACTTAAGGAAGTGCCAGCCATTGAATAGAGAAAAGCTTTTAGTGCAGGTGTGGTCTCAATGAAGGAACATCCTGTGTAGGAGAAGATCAGAGTCCTGGCATCCACGTTATAGAAGGAGACCTCCCCCTTCTCATAATCGACAAACACACCAACTGTGTGGAGCCTGTCCCCCAGGTTCAGGTAAGCAGAGTCATTAATGGTGGCAAAATATTCCTCTTGGAATTCAGTGGACATTTTAATAAATGTCCAGCCTCCATCCTCAGGGTTGGGAAAGAACAATGTCTCCATGTTAATGGACTCTTTGACCACTCCCAAGAGCCAGCCTTTACTACCACTGACCTGAACCTCATAGTAGAACCTGCCTGAGGAAAAACCATCTTTCCCAAGGACGAAGGGTTGATATACAAATCCTCTCCTGAATAAAGCAGGAAAAAGCGGTCTGCCTTCACGGAATCTCAGTTGTTTCCCATCCTCAGACACCATGAGTCTGAAATGGGCTGTGTAGGCGTCCAGAGTCACATCCACCGCATCGCACTGTTGGATCATCATCAGCTTGTCCTGAGGCGGATTCCACACTTCTTTAATAAACTCATCTGTCATCAGTTTTCCAGCTGCATCCGGCTGTTTAGCGGCCTCACAGCCATCAGATAACCTGACCTCACGAATAAGCATCTTCATCTCATTGCTGAGTGTCTTTTCCATCTGAGCCACTGCTTTTTTCACCATCCCCACATAACGCTGTCGACTGACGTCAGAGAGGTCTGGTGTAGATGGAGGGGTGGAATGGGACAGAGGGTCGAATAGGTCCTCAGTGTGTGCAGGGAAGTAGAGAGACAGCCAGTTCTGCAGGAGGCAGAGTTGGTCATCTGTTTGTAAAAATTGCTCCATTTCCAATCTTCTCCTCCTCAACTCACCGACTTCTTGCTCCAGCTGTGTCACGTGGTCGTCAGCCTGCTTCAGTGCTGCTTTCTGCTTCTCCTGGATCAACTCAATCACCTCAGCCTGGCTTTTTTGCAGAGAGACCACCTGAGCAGTGAGAACCTCAGCAATGTCTGCTATCTCTTCCTCTGACTCCGCCTTGCTCTGTTCAGCTGAGTATTTGATTTCCTTAATACTCCTGGATTTAGTGTTTTCCATCATTTTTATCTCTGACGTCACATTGTCCAGCCAGGCTTTCCTCTCTCTGAACGCATGCTCTAATGGGACGGCGTCATGCGTTGCATGGTCGTCTTTCAAGCACATGAAACAAACACACATCTGGTCTACGCGACAGAAGAGCTCAAACATCTTGTCATGCTTCTTACACACCCTGTCCTCCAGGTTTGACACAGGGTCGATCAGCTGGTGCTTCTTGAGGTTTGTGACTCTCTGATGGGGCTCCAGGTGAGGCTGGCAGTACGAGGCTAAGCACACCAGGCACGTCTTCTGGGCCTTGAGCTTCGGCCCAAGGCAGACGTCGCAGGGCACCTCCCCTGGTTTGGCAAGGATGTCATCTTCACCCCTCACCCTCATGTTGTTGAAATGCTCAACCATATCTCTGAACCCTGTGTTGACCTGAAGCTGTGGACTACTGTGGAACGTTTTCTTACAGAGGGGACACTGTATCAGGTCACTGCTGGCCCAGTACCCTGTGATACAAGTCTTGCAGTAGTTGTGTCCACATGGAGTAGAGACGGGCTCAGAGAATGCATCCAGACAGATTGAACACAGGAGCTGCTCTTCCCATGGGAGGCTGCTGGCTGAGGCCATGTCTAGATGAGAGGAGAGGATTTGATGATTATGATTTTCAATTTCAAACCCCTGAAATGCGACCTTAACTTCTTCAGCTTTAACCTCTAGGCCACCAGAGCGCCCCTCTTAAATTAATTATGTGTTATCATATCAACTCCGTAGTATTTCTCCTTGCAGTGCAAACATTCACTGTCATTCAACACCAACAAACAGCTGCAGTAAAGGCTGTGTAAAGTGCTGTGTCCTCAAATAACATTTCGACCGACAATAACATCATGGTGTAAGAGTTAAAGAATTCATCTCTCCAGGCTCACCATTTTTCACTGATGAAAACAGTAATACAGGGAGAATTTCCTGTGGAAAATCACTGAAATAGCTGTAGTCGATTAGACAGTAGTAGCCAATATCTCAGTATGGATTATTGCACCAGTGATTATTTCCCCTCTGAGACAACAACATTTGAGCTCAACAGAAAACACGTTACATGCTGGTAAAATAGAAATTAGCAACAAAATCTTGAAAACTGTAATTATTCCACCTGATTAAATACAGGAGACTCTGGAGTTCCTGCCACTGTCGAACACAGTCTACTGCATAGTGACTTTATTGTTATTGTGACATTTTTCATCTGGACACACAGGCTGTTAGATTCTTTGACGTTATATTTAAGCTCAACCTATTTTCCAAGGCAATTATATAGCCTACTCTTCTATAATCATAAGGAAGCAGGAAATGTGAGAATAATGAGAACTTGCACTTTACCTGCTGAGATGTCTGTGTTATCTGTGGAAACTAACAGTCAGAGAAAGTTTCCCTTAAGCCGTGTAGTTTCATTTCTTGGGAATGACACATGATCCCTCCCTTTCTCTTCCCCTCCTCTCCCTGGAAAAAGTTACTAAAACTGACAACAGCATTGCACATTTCCCTCAGACTTCTTTCTTCTTTTCACTGTGTGTAAACTGAATCTGCGGACTATATATTTTATACATGCATAATTTGTTTTGGGACATTTTCTCTATTGTTGTGGCATTTTATTTTTATTTTATAGTTTGTCAGTTGTCATAAAAAATCAATACCATTAATCTCTTCAATGCTATAAGAATTATGTCACAACAAACAGCCAACAATACCACTACCAGCTCCAAGCTTCATTTCTGTGAGGTACCATGAGGTAGTGTAAATATAAAAGACATCCTGAACAATCACAGAACAAAACTGTGTAGGCCTAAAAATGCTGCAACTTTACAAAAATGTTAAAACAGAGATGATGCCTCTTTGAAGGCAGGAAATCCTCAACACTGTACATGCAGAAATAAAAAGTTATCCTCCTGAAACAGCTACTCACACGTCTTATGCATGTCTTTAAAGTTTGTTTAGAGATTATTTTATATATTTGGGCCAATTCACTTTATTTGGATGGCTGCACATTTCCCCTCCCCAGCCCATCCATATCAACCATTATTATGAACTCTCTTGAGGCTGTAATAAAGACTTTGGAGGGAAAGATGATGATCAGCGCTGATCAGCTTCCAGAGATCCATCAGGTCCTGTTTTTGTCCTTCATGGGGTCTGCCTGTGATTGTGGAAAATTAACCAAACCAAAACTAACATCAGGGGGCAGAGACAAAGCACAGATCAAGGACATATATAATAGAAAACTGAAAGAAATGACAGTATTGTATTATCTGATAGATACGTCTCACTACTTTATTTGCTGTAAA
Organism: Macquaria ambigua; assembly: GCA_008360985.2. Classification (NCBI taxonomy): domain Eukaryota; kingdom Metazoa; phylum Chordata; class Actinopteri; order Centrarchiformes; family Percichthyidae; genus Macquaria; species Macquaria ambigua. The sequence goes on along the minus strand of VMKM01001537.1, from coordinate 60,775 downwards.
GTTACAACATGGAGTCATCAGCTCACCATTAAAACTAACGAGCAGGTCGATCTAGAGCTTGACCTCTGACCTTACTGTGATGAGGCAAGCAACTTCCTCCATATGACTTAATAAAGTACCAAACATTCAGAATCATATTAATAATAATTCATGCCCCTTTTTCTTTTTTACTTGTGTTTTATTTGTTGATTTTATTTGCTGAAGTGAGCAGCTGTTAGATGGATGATTTTATGATCCTTCAGTCGGACACTAGATGTCACCATTACCTAATGAAAGTGTACCATTTATGTACTGTACATAGCTTTCAAAAGCAAATGTATTACCCTGTATGGAAAAAACTAAGAGAAAAGTGTATTTTACACATTTTATTGTTATTATTTTTAAGCTACAAAGTTATGTAATCATAAAATAAGCTAGTATTAACATGTAAGACATGTACAACAGCTCTGTTAAAAAGAGATGGGTGCATAGCTAAGATAGACATCAAATGTAAAGTGAAAACAAAGTGCACTGTATTTATGTATGCATGATATGAGCTATGGTGAGTGTGTCTGTGTGGTAGTGCAGTCTAAGTGCGTGTGTGTGTGTGTGTGCGCATGTCAGTGAATGCGCATCATAAGCCATGGGAAGTGTCCAGTGCGCTGCATGCCGAAGGTGCTGATGAAGAAGTTGAGGACTGTGGTGATGAAGACTATGATGGTCGTTACGTTGTTGAGGTAATCCAGACGTTTCTGCAGGGCGCCGTTATTCAGGTCCCGACGGCCTGTGACACACACACACACACACACACACATACACACACACAGTAGAGAAAGAGAGGGTTCAAACTACACCTGCTTCTGACACACCCTGGTTTGGCCACTTTACTTCTCTCCTTCAAACACTCAAATCTTCACATGCATGGACACACTTGCACACACAAACACTATCATTAGGCCCACTTCATGTCCACCCTGTTACTTTGCATTCGCTCTTCAGCAAAAAACACAATAAACATAGCATAGGCTTCTGTTAAATCACTACATTTATTCAGCTTTCTGGAGTACATATTAGAGGGATGTCTCTTATTTATATTACCCTGGTTTTTGTCTGGTATTGAATCTCAAAATCATTGTCCATGTCAAACAGGTTTTTTAAAATAAATGATATAAACACATAAAGCGTAAAACAGTTTGAAATACACATAATGGAACACAAGCACATGCACATTATTGCAGCAATATAGATAAAATGATGCATATTTACATAGATATTCAGTTGGTTAAAGTAAAAATATTTAGTTGGATTACAGCATGAATCACTCTTCACTCTTCAAAGCCTAATTTCAACTTTGAATCAACATGTTTAAGTGTGTGTACAGATGAAATACTGAGCGTGTGCATGCATGTTGCAGTGTGTAAATGTGTTTGATATGTGTAAGTGTGTGTGTGTGTGTGTGTCAGAAGTGGAGTCGAGCCAGCAGCCAGCGGAAGAAGCCGGTCCTCTTTGATCCAAAGAAGCTGACGAAGAAGTTTATGACCGTGGTGACGAAGATGACGCCTGTGGCAAGGTTGTTCAGGTAGTCGAGTCGTTTCTGATTGGACACCACGTTCAGGTCCCTGCGGGCTACAACACACACACACACACACAAACATACATGCATGGACAGACGCACAAACACACAATTTCAAACATTTCAAACACATCCACCCATACGCACATGTACAGCTGATTCATGCATACTCACACGTCCACACACTCACAATTACCCCAGACAAACAAACATACAGTAATGCACCCATACAAAGAGCAGTATAGTTCAGTCACTCGCCCTTCAGCTTCTGTCTGGTTTATGTGACATTTTGACCGGACTTATGGAAACAAAGTTGCTGTTTCATTTGTATTAAATAAATCCCACATGAGAGATGTAATCCCCTCACTCAACAGATACAATTTAATGCTGCCCTCGAGCAAAGAAGCCCCAGCTGTTCCAGTTAGAGTAAGCTGCTCAGTAGACTTTGGATGCACTGGGAAGATCTTGCAGACTAATAAAATGTAGATATGTTGTCTGTTTTGTAACTTATACTTTTCTGAAGTGACATTTTGATGCTTGTTTGGTTTTACTGCTCACTTTCATCCGTCATCCGTCAGAAAAACACATTTTGAGCCTGTGGAGCTGAGGCAGGATAAGCAAGTGGTGTGAGTGAAAGGCTGAAAGTTTTTTTTTTCAGACTGAGTTTTAGATGCAGCACATATAAAGTCAATGCAAAGACAATTGGACGTGAACAGATGGAAATTTGCTGTAGGTAGTGCAAACTGAGGTGAAGAAACCTTCCTTGCAAGTTGAAAATGTTTAAACTTGAGCTAAGAAATTGGTGTAAGGAGTCAGTTTATTGGAAAAAGTCAAATTAGCTGGAGATTTCATGAAGCTGATATGTAGTGGCCAATAGAGGTTCAGCATTTTAAAGGAATAGTTCAAAATGTGGGAAAATACTATAGCTACAGTGTAAGTGAAGCTGGAGCCAGCAGCCGGTTAGCTTAGCCTGGCAAAAAAACTGGAACCTGACCTTAATCTTTGCAGATTTTGTTACCTTTGGACAGAGCCAGGCTATCTGCTTCCCCGTTTACAGTCTGACCGGCTGCTTCATATTTACCACACAGACATAATACATAAACTTCCACATTTAGCCTTGAGGCTGACTGCTGGAGCAAACTCCCAGTGTGAAATGTGTGCATGTTTATGAGTGTAAAAGTGTGTCATGCTATGGTAATAAACAGCATTTTGTCGGCAACTGTGCATGAATGGATAAAGATTAAAGCTGCTACTGTGTGTGTAGGATTTCAAATGTCTATACTTTGGCGCCATCTGGTGGTGATATCAAGAATAACAGTGTGGCTTTTCACCAGTTTTCACATAAAAATCCTGTTCAGTTTTTGTGTATGAATGTACGTACAGTGTGTGAATGTCTGTGCGTCACAGAATGAAACGCTGAAGCAGCCATCGCAGGAAGCAGCTGCGTTGTGTGCCGAAGGCGGCTTTGATGATGTTGACGATGAGGGTGAGGAAGATGATGCCGGTGGTCAGATTGTTCAGGAAGTTTAACAACCGCTGATAAGAGGGGAGGAGGGTCAGCTCAAAACGAGCTGCACACACACACACACACACACACACGTATACATACATCACACACACAGACAACAAGAACACAAGCACACAGACAGAAACATACGGACACACACACACACACACACACATCTAGTTGGTCCTTTGGCCCAGCCCATTCACACTGAATAAAATCAAATAAAAACATCAGAGTGCAGTAATACTGTAGTTGATTAGTACTTTAAGTAGAACAATAAGTATTTGTGTTTCTGTGTGCGTGTACAGAGTCTGGTCCTATGTTCGATGTGTCCGAATCGTTCCCTACTTTCCAAAAAGATCTACTAATATTAGACTCATTCCCTACGCCAGGAAGTCAGAAATGCATCCTGGCAAAGAGGCCTGTGCGCTCCATCCCGAAGACGGAGATGAAGATGTTGGTGACGAAGATGAGGAAGATGATGATGGTCGTGGTGTTGTTCAGGCTGTCCAGGCGCTTCTGGTTGGTCTCTTCGCTGACGTCCCGCCGAGCTGCAACAAGCACACACATGTACACACACACACACACAATAACAACAAAACAAAACAAGCAGAGAAGTAATCCAATATATATATTTTTACTCTTATCATTCTTTTATATTCATACATATATTTGGTTGCTTTGAGATTTTATGCCTCCAAACTATTTTCTGCCAAAATAGACAAGAAAGTGACTGGACTTCAACCTGCACTGCCTGTATTTTCACAGTTAAATCAATGTGTCAGTGTGTTAGTATGTTAATATGATTGGTTAAAAACATGGAGGATGGATTTCTGAAGGAGGTGGTCACTAATGCTGTAATGCGATTGGCTCACCAATGATGATGATCAGGACTCCAGCCACTATCTGGAGAGCCAGGGAGAAGGAGATCAGCGTCAGGACAGCGACGTAGTACCTGACGAGGAGAGAGAAAAAAGTTGTGCAATAATGTATTTATCAATAAATATTGTTTGAGGCAACAGTAAATGTGATAATCCAGGATCTTGAACCCTGATAAAACTCTACTTTTAACTGAATTGGCAGTGTAACTTTGGAAACTTCTTTACGCACTAATGGTTTGTTCTTCTGCCTGATCTCTCTTTGCCTCTCTCTCTCACACACACACACACACACACACACACACACACACACAATGTACCTGTATCCAGCTCCCTGTTCGATGACAGTCTTCATGTGTGTTATGTTAGCCAGGAACAGAGCGATGTCCAACATGCCCTCAGCTGCTGTCTTCTTGGTGGCATACAGGTTCATGTTCAGATTAGAGGCTGAACCTCCCTGAAAGAGAGACATACAGATCAGAAGTGATCCTTTCCACCCTTTGCAGAAGTCAGATGAGTCTGACCAGGAGAGGGCAGCAATTACCAAGAATATCACCACAGGCTACTGCCAGGAAAAAAAGCATTGTTTTGTCTGATAAGCTGAATGAAGGGTGTTCATTGTTTTATTTATTTATCCTTGCAGCCAAATCCAAGCCAGAAATGTGATTAATGAGAGAGTCACTGTCCAAGTCAACAAGATATTGATTTCATCTGACAGCACTTTTTGTGATCTATCAAAAGATAAATCTAACTCTTATCATTGCTTACTAATTGAACGCTACACACAACATTGTAATACAGCCAACCAAATTCAGTCTCAGGAGCCACTTCACTGTATTCCAGGTGGGGTGAGATAAGCGTTTCTTTTATTTCTGCAGTTTGAAACCGAAATCATTTTCTTGTGGTTCGTTTATCATGAGAGCTCTAACTGCAGCTCATTTTCCAGCAGTTGGACGTAATTCCTTGTGCAGAATGATAAAGGGTTACATTTTGTTGCACATGAGGGATTTCGGAAATCGACTGTGTGTGTGTGTATATGCATGTGCCTGTGTTTGTGTGTCAAAGTAAATAGTCCTGTTTCACCAATACAATCACTGGATAGAGAAGCAGGAAATAACAGGTGAATAGAAAGGACAGAAATATTGTTTGTTTTGTTGTTGTTTGTAACTTTCGCAATTGCCAAAAGAGGCACCTTGTGTGTGTGTGTGTGTGTGTGTATGTGTGTGTGCTGGGAGAAGAAAACCTTTAACATCATTACATAAAGTCTTAATGTATGACTCCCAGCACATGTCAGGGACTACAATTTTCTAGATCTAATTATTGCTCTGCTATAGTGCATGGACTGCAGACGCACATATTGGATTACTTAACACTAGCGCTATAGATATTCTGTCCACAAATGGATCATTTTACCCGAGGCTGTGTCAGTGTAGTTTGAATCAGTGCAGTCTGTTTTTCTTAAGGCTGCACAGAAACAGAGATGAGTTCAAGGAAGACATACATCACATATATAAAGTCAATCACGTGCACACTAGGGACACATTGTACGTTATGACCTCACTCTGCTGTAATGTGCTTTACTGCTCCAAAAGAAACAGAGCGTTGATACTGGACATGTACAGCAATTGTTCAACACTGCAGCTTCTCTGTGTGTGCTGCCTATGTTTTCATATGGTACTCTGTAACGTCCCATACACTGGTGTCTTGCTGCAGTGCTGCTTCACTGTTGCTCCACACGCAATAAAAGGAAATAATATGACCAACTAAACGACCTGAAACCGTAACAAATGCACATGAGAGAAGTTTGCCTTGAAGGCTTTCTGACAGAAATCCGACACCTTTCCTTCAGCAGCCAACAGAATCAAACAAGGCTTCAGCTAATGACGTGCCGTTTTCACCCTCTTCACTTTCACCGCGAATCCTGCTCCCTACCAAAAATCCAGAGCTTGCTTCATTGGTAAGTATTAAAGTTACTGACGTTAAACTGTTTAATTAAATACAAAATACTTATTGGTTACTGTGTAGCTAAGCCACTATAACTGTTATCACTTAAGAGAAACCAAAATCAGTAATCAGACACATCAGTAATTTATGCACAACGTGCTCCCTTGCGTTGTTGTTAGACATCTTTGAGGCAACCCTCCTCATGAAAGTGCCTTGCTTCAAGGTCCCTCATTGGCCACAACCAGAAAAGACATGTTAATGCGTAATTTTCTGTTGCATTACGTGTAAAAATATAGCATGTCAACAAGACCAAACTCTATGTGTTAACACGCATTTTAATGTCTATCTACCTGATGTGTTAATGAGTCATTTTCTGCCACCTACTGGCGAGTGCAAGATGTCTAACTCTGAAACAAAGAACTCAATATTTATGTGCAGTATTACTGTAAACACAATGTTAAATGAATACAACCAAACTCTACGTGCCATTTTCTGTCGCGTTAATGCGGCTCCTAAATTTCTTTGTGTGCTCCTAAATTTTTTCATTTAGGAGCACAGGTGCTCCTTGGGGAAAAAAGTTAGTGTAGAGCCCTGCTATACATATACGTTTACTGTATGTATATATACAGTGTATGAAACTTCAACACCACAAGAAAAACAAAAAAACAAAAAACAAACCAAAGTGCTTGATGAACAAACAAACAACACACACGTGCCTCCTCTTGCCCCCCCACCCGTCCCTTAGTGTGACAAGAAGGAATCACGAGCAAATGATTGATTACTGATTGTTGTGCATGTGCAGGACATAGGCAATAATATATACAGATGACAAATAAATAAAAGAAAAGACGTTTTGAGAGTGCCCTTCATAACAGATATAAACACTCTTCCCTCTAGATGTGTTTGGACGACACTTCGTACTAACTTGTTAATTTGAAGCATATTGAGCCCTTAACAGTCAACACTGCACTATGTTTTTCAGTTGCTATACGTGCACACAAGGAAACACAGGGCTGAGATCATTGTGCCTTTGTTTCCTCCTTATCCTCTGACAGTGCTAGCTCTTGCAAACTTGTATGTAGCTAACCAACAGCAACAACCAATGGCAGCACAAAACTGCTGTACAGCTCGGCCAGTGTGTTTACATCCACTTCCCTCTCGCCCGTGAGTACTGGCAGGCTTCCTTCTGCGTGGAGACTGCGATTTGGCAGGTGCACTTTAACAAATAGTTTTCATTGACAGTGTTCATTTGAGGTCTATGGCTTATCATAACTGTGTCGTGATTTCTGGAACAAGGTGCTGATGTTGACGTTTTCAGATGTAGGTTTTGGACTCTTCGAGTGCCACAAACCAAAACCAAAATAAACTGGCCCTCTGCGTAAGTGGAAAAGTATGTTTTTTGGGGTATTTTCGGATAACCTGCACCTCTCAATTTATCCAAATGTTTACTAATCCATGGGTTTCATTTGAAATCTAATTAGGCATCATTCTGTGGACATGTCCTGATGTTATGATCCCCATCAAACTAGTACGCATGTGATATCTTTTTGTGCTGGAAATCTTGATTTCATCCCCCACGCAGCCTGTGTTACAGTACAGTTTGATCCGGACTGGGTTACTCTCAGAGAAAGTACGAAGCAATTCCTAGTATAACTGTAAGACTGTCCAAACACTGTGATCACATGTACCATGGCCTTTTGTATGCTTTTCTGAGTGTGTGTGTGTGTGTGTGAGAGGCAGAGAGAGAGAGAGAGAGAGAGAGAACAGGGTAGGAAAAAGAGAGAAAGAGGGAGAGGGACGCGAGGAAGTGACATAAAAAAAAGATAGATATAGAGAAACAGGGAGAGAGTGAGAGAAAAAGTATGTATATATGCTGGAGTGTTTCCAACTTTTCCCCAATGGAGACTCATGTGGTCACACTTTATCAACATCAGCCTTGGGCAGCCCGCCAAAACACACACACACACACACGCACACACACACACACACATACACACACACACACACACACACACACACACACACACACCACAATCAAAACATTGGAATGGCCTATACAGTTTTATGGGCCATGTGTGTTCACTTAGTGTGAATATCTCTCTAAATGTACTGGCTGTTTTTATCACGCTTAATCTGCACTGATTTATTAAAATATGTGCATACATTATTGTTTTAACCTTTGTTGCAGGTAGGAGGAGGGACAGATCCTTATTTACAGCAGCAGTCTGGAGAAGTGGTTGCAGGAGGTCAGCAGGGTTACACACATTTACCCTCAAAAGCTGTGAATTACAACCAGTTAGCCTCAGGGCTGCAGCCTCAGTTTTTGCTTTTGATGAATGAGAAAATGATTTTTTTTTTCTTGCTGTCTTAGCTCGTCTGTGAGGAACCATCAATTATAACTTTTTATCCCAAATCATTCAACAGCTGTCTTCGTTATTAAGGGTTAAACAGATAGCTACAGCATATTAGTGTCTTGATATTCTGGGCTTACTTGATGTTGTCCAGTCATACAGTCTCCAGCAGATTTGGAGGCGTCTCTCTGAGGACTGATACTAAGCAGCAGTCTATAAAACTACTATAAAAAGTTCCTGCTTATTTCTGAAAGATTAAAAATACTGTTCCCACACAAGGTCAATCATGTCCACATATAATAAAAGATGAACTGGGAACAAGAAACTGCAACCCAGCACCTGCAAAGAATTTATGCATGTGCGTATGCATCTGTTTTTGAATTTACTTCAGTCTCGTGGTTGGAATCTGACCTGCTATTGAGACGAGGATATTCGTCATGCCAACATCACGCAGTATTTGAAAAAAAAACCCCATTTATCATTTCAGACTCCCTGCTGAAAAACACACGATAAAAGAATGCGTATCAAGAATCTACAGAGATATTAGTTTGCATGGTAATATTTTTAGCTGAACACAGCTAGCTATGACTAGAAAGACTAAAAAGTTTCAAAGAGAACCAATTTCCCTCTTTCCCTCTACTAATGTGCAGTTATATGCTTAATGTTTACGGAAATATTCACACACTTTACACTAGTTTAGTTTACACCAGTTTATTGACTGACCGGATCATCTTCAGAGTGGCAAGGGAACGTCCTACCTCCTGTTTTACCATGTAAAGAACACACTGGTTTTGCAATTTAACTTCAGGTATAATGTTCTCCATCTTAGTTCAGAGTGATAGCATGCTAATATTTGCTAATAAGCACTAAACATAAAGTATATTTGAGACAGAAATAGATAGAGATAGATTTGTTGTGCAGGCGTGTGGTCATAACTCAAAGTAAAACGGACACATTTAAGAATCTGATGATGGCACTTGATGAAAAGTTAAGGGATCACCAAAGTTATTACAGTTCATCCGGAGGGAGACATGAATATATGCACCAAATTTCCATTCAATCGTTGTTGAGACATTTATGTAAAAACCAAGAAATGTCAACCTTGTGGATGCTCTACAAGAAAATCAGGCGGTCATCAAAGTCTTTAGGGTACATCCTTTGGGGACCATGAATGTCTGTACAAAGTTTCATGACAATCCACCCAATAGTTGTTTAGTTATTCCAGTCTGGACCAAAGTGGTGGACTGACAGACAGACCGATATTGCCATCCCTAGAGCCAGGCCAGTAACTTGGCTAAAACACAGTAACAATGTCCTGAATGTATGGCTAACAGCAGCAAATATCTATAATAATATTATATATAAGATAACTCCCTACACTGGATTGAGCTGAGTAGGTAAGTTCTCTTTTTTCCTACTGGTTTGTGTGTGGATGTATGGTTTTTATATAGGAAACTGTTCCTAGAAATCCAGAGTCCACATCACAAAATATACACATGCCCATCCCCAGACACAGTAGCCCTATACACATACTGTACACATACATAAAACCCATACTTGATGCACATAAACACACACACACACACGAACCAGACCACATGGGATGCCCCCCTCGAGATCACAGGAAGTGCTCCTCCCCTGGACTGCAATTGGTTGCCGTAATAGCCAATAGGGAGGGAAGCCCAACTAGGAGTGGAGCTCTGGTTCACTTCAAGTATCTTATTTTTTTACCGTCTGTCTGTCTCTCCATCGCTCTGTCTGTCTGTCTGTCTGTCTCAGTGCTCGCCTATTTGACAGTTTTTTTTTCTTCTTCTGCATTTTTCCAAGGCTCTCTCTGCCTGAAGGCATTATCTTTCTGTTTGGTTTTTATGTAACTGCCATTTAGGGTTAGGGAGTAGGAGGAAAGCGGAAAAGCAGATGAAGAGAAACAGATAGCGACACAAAGAAGAAGAGTCAGCATGACGGGAGGAAGAGCGGCAGTGACAAAGAGATGAGTTGTGTTTTCTCTTGCTGGCCGCAGAACAGCGTCTGAGTTACTACTTACTCGAATGATTTTGGTTGTAAACATCCCTCAGTTTTTACCTAAAACTAGGAACAGGCCGGAGAGAAAATATTTCACATGAAGCCTCTCATTTCAGTAACTAAGGTCCATGGTTTGTTTTGAATGCACAATGTCCATTTTCAAAGGACTTTCAAAGGACAAATCCCATGTAATCTGGTTGAACTCCCTAAGCAGAATTGACATCACTATCAAGTTATAATCCTTAAGATTTCATTATATCAAACTTCATTTTTATACGTATTTTCATGCTGTAACAGCTTCTCTATACAGTAGTTTTCATTGTTAATGTCGGAGTCCAAACACAAACATAAGGGATTCAGAGGAAACAATGCACATATGTACTAGATGTGATGCAGAAGACAAAAGCTTCTTTATTTAAACAATGTCATGCAATGAATCATTTCAGCCCATGGCTTGTTTGGCTGCACTAAAAAGACACACCAGTTACTCTTATCAGAAGACGCTCTAGGCGTGCTGCTCCCAGTGTTCGATACATGTGTCATTTTGAAAGGATCTCTGGGCTTGTATCATGAAAACCAAACAAACCAGGACTGAAATCTCAAAGACTGTAACTTTAAAGCTGCACTAATCAATATTTTTACATGAACAATGAGTCAGTTGACTATGTATAAGGGGAAAGGTGTTGTTAGTGACGAACCCACAGAGAGTTATCACCCAAGTCTAGAGTTCCTCTCAGCTCTATGGTGCATTTTAGCATCTTTCAGCTCATTGTTTTGGTTTTACGCCCCACAACCTTACTGTTTTGGTCTAGTCTCACCACTCTCCTAACCTTGTTTCCAACCGCAGCAGGCAGCTGTTTTCAATCAAAAAGCTCTAAAAACCCACGCTACGCTACCTGCGTAGCACCAGACGGCAGACAAAGTTAGCAACTAGCTGGTGAACATAGTGGAGTATTTTCCTTCAGGAGATGGTGGAGACCAAAACAGAGATAAAAATGAGAGTGAAAATTGGCCTTACATCCATCAGATGGCCAGAAACACGACTCCAAATGAATGCCAATGTTGCTCTGTTTCTGCTGGATGTGTAAATCTGCGACCATTTGCTAAAGTTGCCATATCAACTTTATAATACATTTATATGTCAATGTTGTCTTTCTTCTGAGAAAAACAATTTCAAAAATTGAAATTTTCAAATTTTCAAGGTGTAAAATGTTTCCACTTTCTTTTAAAATTTTATTTTATTAGTTCAGAATCAAAAGCTAAAAACATCACAATTCAGTTGACCGCTCAGTGCCAGCCCAACATCACCTCTTGACATTTTCTGTTTGTTTGCTTTGGGGTACACGGGTCAGCGTGTGAAATGCTGCGTTTCAGGTTATTTGTTTGTATGTGTGTGTGCTGATGATGAGGCGGGGGTGGTGGACATGTCAGTGAATGGACTTACTATGTTAAGAGACAAACAAACAGTGGACCAAACTCAACACATGCACGCAACCACACACAAACTGAGTTAGAGTCAAAGCACTTATTAGGTGAACTTTGACATGGAAAGAAACAGGGAGGAGGCTGTTATCTACACACACACACACACACACACACACATGCAGTAGGTTCGCAAGTGACCCTAGATCGTCCTGCTGACTGGCTGGTAATTAGCAAAGCTGGCATGAGAAAACAACCTTAACATGGTGTGTGTGTGTGTGGGTGTGTGTGTGTGTGTAAAGGTCCATGCAGTATAATCTGAGGATGATGCTCGTCTTCATGTTTTGGTTGGAAATCATTTGGCGTTTCCACGGTTACGGGGCCAATGAGTATATACGCAAAATCAAAGGCTACAGGTTACATTATTGTGGGTCTCTCCAACAAACCTGTTCCCTGCTTTGTCCTTTATGTCACAACTGAGTGAACCCACGTGTCATTTTAACACACCTCTTCATCCTTTTTGATCATTCCCCTCCTGCTGCTTTTCCCCTCTTCCTCTCCTATTTACTATCACATAAACCACGACTTTCTTCTTGACTCCACTTACTGCATTCTGCCTTGATAGGCAGCTAGAAATGAGGGCTTAAAGGGAGTCACAAAAACCATGAACTGATAGGACAGAAATCACATTTAAACCTATTCCACACAGAGGATTGTCATTGGCTGAAAGTATAACTAGTAGGAATTTGTGTGTATTACACAATACTCTGATTATGGTGTTTTGAACACTAGTTCTGTTTTCAATCAAAGGAAATAGACCCACTCATAATCATGTTTTCTACTCTGTTGGCAAAGATATTCCCCAAATTAGCATTGAATTAAAATAAAATAGAATCAAATAATAATTATTCCTATCTATAACGACCTTTCTTTTAACTATGTTCTCTATGTTTACTTTCATCTGTTTATCTGCTGATCATCCCCTCGTCCTCTCCTGTCTCTCTGTGACGATCAAAGTGTCATCCTCCTATTATCCTATGGAGGGCGAGCTGTTAACACAGCAGGAAGGACGCCTCAGTAATTGCTGGGCAGGATGGAGACAGAAATCCATTAGTGTGTGTTTGTTAGACCCAATTTAAGTCTGAGACCTTGAGAGTGAGGACATTTTTGAACAGTGAGGACATTTTGTCTGGTCCTCATTTCTTCAAAGGTCTTTTTGAGAGACTTGTAGGGTTAAAGTTAGATTTAGATGTTGGATAAGTTTAGGGTTAGGGTCATTTAGTTGTGATGGTTAGAGTTGGGGGCTAGTTAGGGGCATGTGTGTGTCTGAGCACCTACAGTTAAAATTTGTTAAGATTTGTGTTTTGAAGCATGTTTGGGTCAAATGTATGACTGGAACAATGAACAGCAGGAGAACATGTTTGGTCACTAGACTTTCGACTGTAGTTTCATACAAAATACACACAGAAACACGTTGCAGGCTTCAGAACAGTAGCAGTGAGTGTGGAAAGTAACTTGGTACATTTGCTCAAGTACTGTTCGCAAACACAATTTTGAGGTACTTGTACTTTACTGCAATTGAATATTTCAGTTGTCTGCTACTTTATAGCAGAGGAAAATATTATAGTTTTTACTGGCTTACTTAGTTACTAATCACTTTACAGATTAACATTTTACATACAAAACATGTGATCAGTTTAGAAAATACGATGCATTATTACAGATTAAACTCCTTAATAATAATAATGTATAAAGTAGTTTAAAGATTAGCTCCACCTAGACCAGCTACAACATTAAAATGCGTCTTACACATTCATGCATCATGATAATAGTCCAACAATATATAATAAGTACTTTTACCTAAGTGATTTGTGTGTGTGTGTGTGTGTGTAAGAGATAGAAGCACTGGGAAAACCTCAGTGACCTTTGACCTTTGACCTCTTGACCTCCAGTGGTGGGACGCTCGCCCACACACAGACCCACACACAGTACCACAATGTCACCCACAGAAGCACAGAAAATAATGTGAAAAACGTTTGATTTAACGTGACACATACAGACACAGAGTAACTGCTCCATTTGACCATGTGTGTGTGTGTGTGTGTGTGTGTGTGTGTGTGTGTGTGTCTGCCTTTGGATTTCCATCTGCCATCTGGGAGTGGGAGAGAAAGAGTGGCAGTGATCTAATATCAGTTGACGCTCTGCATTCCTGACCATAACCACATGGTGTAACAGAGTTTCCCATATCAGTGACTCAGCCAGGTGGCCCCTCCAGGCCCCAGCCAAATCTTACCAAGGGTCACACTTACAACTGACAGATTTTACAGCTATGATATTATAAGGTTTTTGTTGCTATATTGCCTGCCACACGGATGGTCAAACAAAATAATGCCTTTTGCTTCATTGCTTTTTCTGTTCAGGCATTTAAAGGATAATTGTGTTTTATTGCAACCTGGGTCGTATTTTTGTGGTTTTGGCCATCATTGCAGTAATATTGTAACAGGACTGTAATCACCAAGTAAATTGATGGGATCTGGGAATGCAGCAATATCAACAAAAAGAAGTCTTACAGGACGAGTAGCATGAGCAGTCAGACAAGTATACATGTTTTAAACAAACCCCCAACCACGCCGAACTTACAGCATTTGGAGGACAAAACAAAGGTCAAGTGTGCTCGCTTTTGGTTTTACCTCCAATGCACTGATGCAGATCATCTGGCAACACTGTCGGCTTGGCTTCAATCTGTCTGATTGATTGTGTTTTCTTGACCTGTCGGACCTTGATGTTATAGTAATTAATAAAAATGATTGTCAAAACGATGAAAACAAGAACCAAGTTGTAATAAACCAGAACTATCCTTTTAGAGAAAAGGTTAACCACCAGATCATTAAAGCATGTATTTGGGCTTTGTGTTAAAATATACTAATCTAACAAAGTGGCACTGTGTTTAGGAAGCAGCTGTCTATATCTTGAGGCAGACTTTGACAATGGCTACAGGTGCAGGTCAGTAGTTGTGTGTGTCTGTGTGTGTGTGTGTGTGTGTGTGTGTGGTGTGTGGTGTGTGTGAAGAGGAGCCCATAAACACCTGGTTCTCCTCTGATCAGCCATACTGGAAGGGTCTATTGCATAAGAGGCTGGCATGTGTTGCGTACTGTTATAAAATCATCTGGAATGCTGAATACCCTGGAAGAAATGTGTGCCAGATGTGTGTGTGTGTGTGTGTGTGTGTGTGTGTGTAGGTGTGTGTGTGCCAGATGGGTATGGGTGTGTATCACATGTCAGTAGTGTGTGCACCACTGGTGTGTTCCTAAACACACAACATGCTGTCATGGCAACATTGCAAACACACACATAAACAGAAATGTTCTTACTGCTTTCTCTGAAGTGGTGACTTCAGTTAACTTCAGTGCTGACAAGCAAGAATGACAAGCATGTGCAGCCCAAGTTGCCTCAGTGCTTCATAGCAAATAAATTAAATCTCTTGAATGTACAGCTAAGTCAGACTAGTGTCAAGGAGACTCCTTATGGGTCTAATTATAATGACAGAAGATTTACACTGATAGCTTCAATGTATGACCTTGTGCCGCCGCTTTACTTCATGCTTGAACTTCATGGCTGTGTGCAAATGTAATATTCTTCCAACAAAGTGTCCAGTAATGCTGCAGCTTACACAAAACAACGAGTTTGTATTGTAGCTTATGGTTAAGTATCTCATTCGATCATTTTCTTAACTTCGTAGAATTGCGTTAACACGTTTTCTAGTCTAATTAAATTATGCATGAAAGAAGTAGACACAGTAGAACGCATGGGTTTTTCAAACAGGTCTGCAGCCGATCTAATTTTCACACACAAATGAAAACAAGTTTGCACACTGAGACGTGATTTCAGGTTTAAAAAGTCAAATGGCACAACTGGCTTTTAGTCTGTAATTCGGATAAGGAAATGCTCCACAAATCATTTTGTTCAAACCTCAGGAAGAGCAACACAGGAGGGACTTCTCTTCAGGGATGGACAGACATGCAGTAGATGTCATATATAAAAAGTCTTGTATAAAATTATGGATTGTTTGCAACTGTCATTTACCTGTCCTTGGTCCTGTTTACTGTCTTTATGCTTAGCTTGGACCAGTCTCTCTGTCTAACTATCTAATCTAATCTAATTCCTGGTAATTCAGCAAAGAAGCACATTTCTCAAAATATACCCCTTTAAATTTTAATCATATCTATTTATTTATTTCTTGAATTTTTGTTGTTGTTGCTTCTTGGAGCTGCTTGACATGAATTCTTGGAGGCTTATTCAATCTCTGTACGTATAGCTTTTCTGATCCACATACAATTGTATTATTTATTTACCACCAGATCCCCAACACCTCCAACTATAGAAACACACACATACACGAACACACCATCACATGCCCTTCAGTTACTAGAGGAAATGCACATCTACTTTACACAACGGCATGTAAAAAGACCTCGGTCCCCTCCAGGAGGATTTGTGGAGTTGTAAAAATATATTACTCATTGTTGAGTGTTTTATTACAGGGAAGGCATGTTTGAAAAGTGGACGGACTGATGTCAAAGAGTCTTTGTGAGGATGAAGACGGCAGCAATTGCTGGAATTCCTTGTGTTTGTTTGTGGTGTTTGACCTGTCATAAAAGGTGCATGTGGGCATGCACTCTGTGAGAGCATCACAAATACTGGGGGAAAAAAGTATGACAGTCATTTTGCTTAACGTTGTCATCAAGCTGTTAAATTGCCTTTTTTCTGGCCACCATCTTTCAGGAGATCAGAGGTCAACAGTGAGTTGCTGAAGGACTTTCAGCGTGCAGATGTTTGCTCCTGTTGGAGCTGGTTGCAGACCTCCCCTTTGAAGGAATGTTCTCTCTAAACGCCGTGACACCCCGCTGCTGCAGGTCATTTCAAACTGAATTTCTCCATGAAACAATGTTCAGACTGTGAGAGTTAAAGGTTATCTAGACTAGTTAAAGGTTTGACTGAAAATAAAATGCTAGGAGTATTTGTGATTTGTATCTTGTGAAACTGACGTTTACCAGCAATGCTGCAGCGCTGCATTCTATGCAATGAAGACAAAAGATGATGACAAAAGAGTAATGCTAACCGGCACGTATACTTTACAGCAGGTTAAACGTGCAGCTGAATCTGTTTTGTTGCTGTTGTTGTCGTGCAACTTAACAGTTAAAGGTAACATAACATAACATTCATTCTATCTATTTTGCAACCTTTACACCTGCACCCTTTGCACCTTCAGAAACTGCATTCTCTAGTTTAATGTAAAATACTGTCATGATGTAATATGTAATGGCAGATATGTTGACTCTGTTTTAATTTTGTCATACAGCCTGCAACCCTGAAAGCAATAACATTTGACTGAAGAATCAGCCAAGTTGCACCCAGTGTTGGATAAGGTTATGGTCATATTTTGATATTTTGTGGGAACTTATCTTTCCGTTCAATGTCTTCACCCTCTTTTCAACTATTTCCATCTCAAGCTGAAAAAATAAATTTGTTCGTTTGTCTGAAAACACCAACAAATGGCTGGAAACCGAAACGCCCACGACTCGCATGCATGGAGAAGAAATCCTACAATTTACTCCTACAATAACATACCACTCCTGACACTCAAATAAAACAACAATTTTTATTCAAAACCAACCGTGTGTTTGCAATACGTGCGTGCAGCCTGTGTGTGTGTGCATATGGCATACTGCAGGTATGAGAGCAAAAATCAATGAAGCATCAAACAGCAACAAACTTGTTAAAGAGCTTAATCATATGAGTTATGTAAGCCTTAGAGTAGAATAACAACCGCTGGGATTACACAATGTGTCCTAATATGAGTTTGACTTACAGTCACATTGGAGTGCCTGTATCCAAAACAAACAACACAAAAAGAGTGTGGGAGGGGCACACTCCTGCAGGATGTGTGTGTGTGTGTGAGTGTAGATATTGTATATTGTACAGTACTGTACATGTGGCTGTGTTTTAGATTTGTGCCTTAGAGGCTGAGGTGTGGGGTGAGCAGGTGTTATGAAAAGAACATAAAGCTTCTGAGATGGAAGAGTGACACATTTTCTTTGTGACTCTCTCTTTCGGAAGTGACTTTTTTTTTTCACAGATGAGCCAAAGCTGTTTTGAGTTTAAACCCCTCCCCCCCGGCGTACAAGCTTTCAGGCCTCGGCCATGTGTGACATCGCAGGACATTCCTCCCAGCAGCTTCCTGGCTTTCATGGCTCGGCCTTCATCACCACGCACAACACACACTTCCTTCCTCTGTGTTTGTGTGTATGTGGGCATTCCCGCTTCCCGAGTTCCACGAATGCTGCTGTTTTGTGCCAAGGCTATGTCCCAAAACGCGAGACATTTAAAGAGACAGACACACAGATATAGACGCTGCCGGGGGTTGAAAATAAAAATCTGTGTATTATTAACAGATGAATTCAGAGATCTTTTATTGATTTTCAAAACATCAACTGTGAGTTTACGAGAAGTTTGGGGATTTCCTGGCACTTAGCGACACTACAACAAAATTGAGTTGTGTGATTTTTAAAGGCCTTTCATCAGTCATGAAGGGACAGCATAACAGCATTACAAACTGGGGCTTTTACTAGGCAGGAAGGGTCTAACAAAAGACGTTATAGAGTTACATTACTGAAAGTAAAGAAAGTAAGTAATTTTCATTTCTAAAAGTCAGGATGCCACATTAATTTTGACCATTTTATTTTATCTCTGTCCCCTAACTTTATGAAAATGCAATAATAAGTCACCTGTAGTGTTTTAATTGTACCTATATGCCCAGAAATGTAAAAGTAATTTGAAACTAAGAAAAGTCGGAAATACTTCTGATTTATTTACATTACTGATAACTAGGTAAATAGTTATGGCACGGACATAAACTTGTTATAGCAAAGGTTCAGAAACAAATACCACGCCCTGCCCTAAATTAATTTCGAGCCTTTGTCCTAAAATATTTTATTTACTCAACATGTGACAGGTGGAAATCTACTGAAGCCAAACGTTTTACGGGTGTAGCATCACCTGCACCTGGATGCCTGCTCAACCAGTTAGATATGACAAACCATGCAGCACGGTCACGGTCTCTCTCTCTCTGTATATACGTACGCCTGAACCTGTACTTGGCTTTGTTGCTGTGTGTATGTCTCACTAGCCTAAAACACTGGTTAATAGATGTGCGTGAGGAAAAGCAACAAGTGGTCATTTCTTCGATCACGTGGAACAGTAAGAAGACGTAGAAAAAGCATGTGTTGTTTCATTTTGTCAGTGAGTCAACAGGCAGAGTGCGCTTGACACGAGGAAGTCAGGTATGACCAGATGTAGGTATATATGTCAAAGGTACACATAGGAGCGTACCTGGAGGAGGTGAAGTGTGACTGCAGTATTATGAGACTCTGCAATATACTGTATGTCATTTCCCATCATTTTACACACATGAAATACAACACTCCTGTGTAACTACTGCAATTCAGTAGTCTATGTACACACACAGGGAAGTAAATTTACTACAGTAATATAGTTACTGTAATAACTGTATGGCCAATGTGGTGATACCAGAGGTACAACGTATAGCTGAGGTTCACACTCACAGTAAAGAACTTCCTCTTCAGATTTTATACAACTGTTATCAGCTCATGTGTGGCCAAAGACACAGAAGAAAACAGGAAAAATCACAGTCGAGCTCCCTGGTTACCACGGGAGTTTGTACTGCTGTGGCAATGTGGTAATGACCAACGTGGATCTAAGACCTCTCTGATCAAAGCTACTTCAACAGCCACTTGTGTAATTTCAGATAACCACAAGACTGTGATGTACTACCGCCGCTGGAAATTAAAGTGTTGTCGTCATGATGGAAGTTTTCCACTGAGACAAACCTCTCAACATTTAGAGCCACATCTGCTTTCTGCTTTCACAAACATACAGTAGATGCACATCCTCACCATCACTATCAGCCTCACTAACACAAACTAATTTAAATCCATTTACATTCAGTTTTAAGTTAATTTACTTTCAGGCAGTTAACAGAGTAATAACAATCATATAGCTCACAAAAAGATGTAGATAAATGTTAATGATGCAGTATGTCCATTTACTCATCCATCCATCCATCGGACCAACACTTTGGTCCAGAAAACCTACCTACATGGAGACATTTGCAGATGAAATGCACCAGGAACCACAAGTCAAAGCGTTCAATCGTCACTGAATTTTACTTGAATATAAACAAGACTAAGAGTCTACAGCCATGCCAGCGGCTCTAATAGGCATAGTGGTGCTTTGGGCTAAATGCTAATGTCAGCATGCTAACATGCTCTCACTGATAATGCTAGCATGTTGATGTTTACCAGGTATAATGTTTAACATGTTCACCATCTTAGTTTAGCGCGTGACCATGCTAACATTTGCTAATAAGCATTAAACACAAAGTACAGCTGAGGTTGATGGGAATGTCATAAGTTTTATAATTGTAAGTATTGGACAAAAATACATTAATATGCTAATAATTGCTAATTAGCAACTTCTAGCCAACATTTTATTTTATTAAATGGCGTCCAGTTTTCTCTCTCCAAAGAAATCACACCAAAACATGTATGACACTTTCCAAGTAATGGTAGAATATCTGCCAAATGTGTGTGTAAGTATGCGATGATTTTCTGATTCTCTGAACACTAATGAAAATTGAGTGTGTATTCCCTTAAGACTTGGTCGATGCCTTTGTGGTTTCACACAGAGGGCAATTAATAACAAGGCGCCTTTGTTTCACTTTCAGTGTGATCTCATTGTGTTGAGATCAACAATAGTCCCATGAGCACCACAGGCACCGGAGGACATCAGCGAAGGAGACTGGATGAGGTAAGACAGAAACTCACCCACCTCCCACACTCGTTCTCTCCATCACTCCTGCCATGCGCCCACTTTTTCCCTTAAACACATTTAAAATCACAAATGACCTCACACAGCTACATCATTCTATTGCATTAACTAAAATGGCTATGTTTTTATTGGATCACTGAAGCCTGCAATAAATCTTTTTTTGGCCACTTGGGGGCAGCGTAAACAAGATGTGATCACAGCATTGACAGTTTTAAGTTGATATGGTGAACTTGTTGGCAAATAGGTGTCTATTTACACATCTAGGGGCCTTTCAGCAACATTAGCATTCATTTAGAGTCGTGTTTCTGGCCACCTCATGAATGTGAGTCCAATATTCATTCTCCTTTCAGCTCTGTTTTTGGTCTCCACCAACTCCTGCAGCAAATATCTGGCTATTTAGCTGCTAATGCTCCACTATCATCACCTGCTAGCTGCTACCTGTGTCTGTCTGCCTTTTGGTGCTGAGCACGTAGTTTACGGTGGGTTTTTAGAGTTGTTTTTTTATGAAAACAGCTGCCTGCTGCATTGGAAACAACGCTAATGAGAACGGCCAGATTTAATCAAAAGAGTTAAGCCAAAGAGCTGAAAAGAATTCTCTGTGGGTTTGTCACTATGAGCGACCCCTTTTACATTACACATAGTCATTTGATCCGTTTTTAATATGAGCATCTTTAAAGTTGTATTTTTACATTATTTATATTTGTAAGTAAGTAAATACACTACCAAAATGAACTAACGATAACCACATATAAGACTTTTATCTTACTGGGACTGTTGTGTTGTGCACACAGGCACACACACAATTATTCACATCCACATACAGTACGTGCACACACACGCAGCCATACAAGCCACTTATTTACATGTTCACAAACATATAATGTACATATGTCAACTGGACAGTTTATACATACACACGCTCGTAAATCCACATACACAACTGACCAGAAACATAAACGTCAGGGATCTTTCCCACACACACTTGGTCTTATCCCATGACACCAACACTCGTGCTGGAGGGAAGGAAAACATAGATAGAGCAAGGTTTGTATTCACCCCCCAATTGACATAAACACACTCACAGACATACTCCATACTGGCAAGCAGCCTACTGCATAGCAACACATTTTATCAACAAACACAACAGGTATGATTCAGTGTGTGTGTGTGTCAGTTTGTAGCCAATTTACCTTTTTTTTCTTGATTTCTACATGCCAAGTTACCTCCCTCTCTTCCCCCCTCTCTTTCTGCGCTTTCTATCAATTCATACTATTTTCCTCTCTCACATGTTTGATGCCTCTCTTAAAAGAATAATTCAACATTTTGGGAAATACGTTTATTCGCTTTCTTTCCACGAATCAAATGAAAAGATTGATATCAATCTTGCATCTGTGCGTTGACTCCCACTTAACGCGCAGACTTTATGCATTATACCCCCACCACACACAGCCTCTAAAGCATTGTATATGTTTATGACATTGTACATGTTTATGTCTATTTTTATGTGTGTGTCTTTCCACAGATGTGTGGCCACATGTGTCTCTATATGTGTTTGGCTGTGATCCAAGCCCAGCGCACAGTACACTAGATCTCTGTGAGTTACAGATTGGAATCAAGTGAATTGCACCTCAAACCACTGCGGTTAAACGTAGCTGCATTTCATGTGCAGTTGATAAGCAACACACAATTTTCTGAAAATAAATACATCTTTATGAATTCTAAGAATAAGGATTAAACAGCTACATGTGTTTTTATGAGCAGGGTGTGTATACAAAGCTACATGGAAAGTCTGTGAAAAGATGGACATGCAGTGAACTTGGATTTATATGTCTGGTGTGCATTTGTGGTGTGTGTGTGTGTGTGTGTGTGTGTGTGTGTGTGTGTGTGTGTGTGTGAGTTATAGTGTCCCAGCGGGGGAGCCTCAGTACCAGAGAGGGGGTTTCCTGTTCTTTCTTGGCAAACACGACTGGAACAAGTGGATGAGGAACAAAAGTGTGACACAACACTCTTGGCCTAAAGCTGCAGCGAGTGATTTATTTCATGTGTAATAATCAGTTCAAGGTTTTAAGGATGATCATTTAGTTAGCCTGACAAGTCATGAAATATAGTCCAGAATGAGTCTTTCGCTGGTCAAAAGACAACTTTTAAGTAGATGTCGGAGTCAAGATTTTAAATCCTACTCAAGTGCAAGTAAAGGAGCCGACTTGTGATGATAATATGATAATAATACTTGTGCTTTATATCTGCTGTGTTTCACTCTGTGACACAATAATTGTGGGTTTGTGAAAGAGAGAGAGCAGGAGACAGAGAGACTGGTATGTGTGTGTGATAATCTAACTGTTTATATCTGGTGGGATCTAAAGTTTCGTCTGGTATCACTCATCTTGGCTCCTTTTGCACACGCTCACTCTCTAAACCTTCAAAAAATCTTTTCACGTTTGTGCACACGCGCACAAAATGCAGCGAATTGGGTTCTTTTCCCGTAAAGCTGCTTCAGATTCAAACTGAGTCAGCTGTCATTTCCCCCCCAAAATGAAAAGAAAACACACACACACACACAGGAATAGAAATGGAAAGAGGAATGGGGTAGTAAAGAAAAAAGAGAGAAGGGAAGAAGATGAGGAAGAATGTGTGAGGAAGAAAGAGAGACAGAATTGGAGAAAGAACATAAAACAGAGCAGAGAAAAAGTGGGAGTGAGGACAGAAAGATAAAAGTTATAATGTACTGTATATTCACTTTAGAAATGTTCATTTCAGAATTAGTACACACACATACTTGATCCAACACTAGAACATGACCTTTTTTCTATACTTTGGTCCTTCATCCACTTTTCTACCACTGAAAGCCATCTTTCAGTTTTCAGAAGTAGATACACTCGATAAGCTTTTTAAAAACAAAGATGACAGATTGTAGATTTCTCAGAAACACGGCTGAAATACTGCTAGTATGTCAGTAGCCTGTGGCCGATTACACACTACAGGTGTTGACAGTCACATTATGTTTATGTTTCTGTTATCAGACGACTGCAGGAGTAAAAACAACAATGATTTGAGGAATCCACATATATTATTGGGTGTCTTTTATTGGGTGTGTTGACCTATCCATTCAACCACACCTTTTTCAGATGGTGGCAGGAATACAGCTTTTCATTGTCAGCCAAGAGCCATTAAGAAAGGCTGAAATAGAGGAAATTCAAGCATTTTTCAATGATTTTGTTGTCCTGGTGTGACAGATTAATTTGGATGCAACTCCTCATTTCCACCACTGAGATGCTCTTGAGTAAGGGCCCTTCCAGGTGTGTAACAGCGTGTGATGAGCGGCTCTAAACTCTGGTGTGAATTTACCAAAATGCTTTGAGGACAGTCTTCTTCTGTATGTAGCTGTATGTGTGAGCATAGGGCTGGGCAATAAATCGAGTTGATTCTAATGTGTGTTTTTACAGGATGTGTAAAATGTCTACATCATTAAAATAGAGTTATTACAACGTGCAGGTTACCTAAAGGTTACCTTCAGTCCAAAAGTAACGTGGATGATAACTGGCTACTTTCGCTTCTCTGAGGCACGACGATCCCATAAACTGTGACGTGAACAGTTACACTATATGCACACCTGCACTGAATTATGGGACTGTCCTGACTCCAGGTAGCTAGCTGGCTCTGGCTATCTCGTAGCAAATTTAAGGGTCGCGTCTATGAGAGGGACTGGCTGAAAAAATAAGCAGTCCGTAGCTGTGAGAGATAACCTGTATGTTTTTAATAATGTATAATGATGACAGCCTTGCAGGTCTATTTTTCTTCCTCAGCTGTCATGCTCATCATCATTCTTAAAAAATAGGATGTTTCAACCATGTTTTAGTATTCCTGAACTTTGCTGGGGCAAAAAACGATTAAAATCGTGAATCGTTCCCAAGCTTGAGAAAAATCGAGATTTGATTTTTTGGCCATATCGCCCAGCCCTAGGTGAGCACAAACATTTTCTAAGCATGAAGCTCATTTCTCAGCTTTGGAAAATTGTAGTTTGACAAAACAATATCAACTGAAAGTCCACTTACTTGCTTCTTCCCAAGCTTTCAACCGTATCATACAGTCTTCATCAGGATGAAAGCTCCAGAACAAGCTAGTAAGTGTACCGTGAGTTGTGATTGTTTTGTCAAACTACAAGAATAAACTCTCATGCTTACCTTTAAGCCAACAGGGACAAGAAGCTCTAAAAGTGGTATGACGTCGAAATACCTACCGAGCTTGCTTGTCAACAGATCCATCTCCATGACAACTGAGATAAATAATCCATCTGCTAATAAAGACAGGTGAAAGTAAATCTGTTCACAAGTCCCTTGGGACAGGCCTGAGACATATTCTGATGCCAAGAGTGAATTGCAGTTGATCACAACTGGGCACAATCTGGTTATCAATCGATTAGATACTACAGTAAGCCTGAACAGGGTCAATATACTCACACTGTATATATTCTGCTTCTGATTGACACACACACACACACACGGCCTGAAACACATGTGCCATAGTCTGGACATACAAAGCAAATATTACTTTACACACCCATTACTCAACAACAGTCATTTAAAGATGAGGCACACACACACACACACACACACGCACACTTTCTCGTACTTCACACCCACACTCAGAATGTGGCATTTGCCATGTAGGGGCCAAGAAGGGGTCACACACACACACACACACACACACACACACACACACACACACACAATGTCAAAGAGGAGAGAGGCAGCAATGTATTCTAGGAGGTGAGAGAAGTGGGAAGGAGATGACAGGGACGGTGGTCATGGAGGGACACACAGCACCAGACACTAAAACAGATGGACAAAAGAAAAACTCCTCCAGTAAACAAGTTGTTATTCAGAGATAAATACAGGACGAACAACACCTGAGGATACATAAAAATAAATACAATTGTTGCCATTGTTCTGGCACATGTAGACCTATTATTTTGATCATCTATTAATGTGATCATTATTATTATTATTGTTGGTATGAGTGACATGTAAGACCGGCCTTAAAGTGACCCTGACCTTCTGGTATCTGCCAAAGTCACTCAGTGGCCAGTTCAGGCTTACACTTACACCAGTGGCCTTTATTGTCCACTTTCAGGCTATTTAACTTTATTGATTATTAGAAGGACCCTCAAAGCTGTTGTACACAAACAAATATTACATGTAAGTGGTGTTCTTATCTTTCAAAGCTCCATTTAACCACTAAGGGACCACCCTCTTCTGAGAGTGTGGCCCTTCTCTGTCGTTGAAACATGACTGCCATGCTTGGAAAGGCTGTGTGATATCTATTAATTCTGTGTCAGCACTCCACGCCCTGTTGCTGTGCTCTATACATAGAGAGTGACTTAGAGGTGTAAAGCCTTCACACCATAGAAATAAATCCACAATGGCAGCTTCCCACAGACACACAGTGTGAAAACCTCATAAATCCAGAATTTCAGCAAATTACGCGCTTTCCTTTGGGCTTGATTTGAAGCTATGCTGAGTGTATAATGCCTGGATGTTGAGAAGATGTCATCAACCCAGAGACACTCATTCAAAATCAAGCAGATCAAGTACAAATCCAGCATAAAACTGTATTTAAAGTCCTATGTGACTGTTTGACATGCAAAGGTTTCATCTCACAGCAGATTATATAAAGCCAGCTCATATCCCAACAGGACTTAAAGTGTAAGTCCAGATAGACATGTGATTTGTTAAGCGCCAAAAGATATTCAAGGTGCACTATGAGTGCTGACCCATGGCACAAAATAACCATACTATATCAAGGTTTTAATTGGTTTGTAGAATGATACCAGTGACTCAGCATCATTCATCATGAATTGCCAAGATTTCTCGGTGTGAAAACTGGAACACTGAAATTTGTTTTTAATAACAACGACAAAATAACAACAGCATGGTTGCGATTGAAAGTTCATTCTTGATCTTGGCAACAGCAGCTTTTGAATATATCACCTGATCTTCCTCAGCAGATTGAGATTGTCCACTATAAGGACTTCTCGTCCATGTTGGCTTACAGTAAAGGCTGGGATTGGAAGTTCTTTCTTGACCTCGGAAACAGCAAGACAACTGGGCAAAGAGGAAGCTCCAGAGTGGCTGCTGAGTGGCCCTTGTGGTGAAAGCAACACGGTTGTTTCTGACATCAACAAACTATAAAATGTCAAGAAGAGATCACATGTGATGCCAACAAACTTAAAGGCAGTATTTGCTCGTGAGTCGTACTATGCAAGTATATGAAAGAGTGATATGTATCAACAGTAGCTATAAATTACAAATTAGTAAAAAAAGTAGTATAAAGTAAAACCACATCTAATTATATAGCTGGTATTCTAAAACAGAAGATCTATTTCATAATTATTTTCACACCCTCACTGGCTCTTAATCTAACATATACTACACCGCTACACCTGCTGCATCTTAAACCGTAATTACAGTAGCAACCAGCCATCCATCTGTCTGTTAAAACAACATGGCAAAGACATATGAGATGCATAATGTAGTGATGATTAAATCAGTCATACACATACGAGCCACTCGCTGCTGGCACTGACACACAGGATGTGTGTATCATGCTGAGAGAGCAATTTCTTAAACACACATGCTTACTTAAACACCCACACGCGCACACACATACATTTACTCATTTCCTGCGGATCACACATTTCTCTCTTCACATCTGTTGACATGTGATTGAAATGAATAGTTGTGGCGTGGCCTTGGCATCTGTGCATGTAAACATTTACATTCTGTGCCACATGGTACAAGCATGAGTGCCATAGCTAGTGACTGATGGTGGCCAAATGCTGCTGTACGTCCTCAGCTTATCTGTTATTAAGGGTGCTATGCTTCTGGCTCTGCCAACAGTCATGGTGGTCTTTATCGTCATTCACAATCATTCGACACAGTCATTCGAGACAAGTTAGTCTCTTTTATTCTTTCTAATTCCTGCTAAAATGTACACCAGGCCTCTGCTTCAGCAACTGTAACGGCTTTCTGTGGTTACAGTTCAGTTCAATGAATGAACAGAACCAGCATTCATGAGCGGTAAATTTGGAGGTTAGCAAGCAGGTAAATAACCTTATTTTTGCTGTTACATAAATTCATATGGTACAACTGCTGCAACTGTCATCCTGCTGACAGGAACTGAAATGACAGATATGAGATATTTACTGAGCATCACTGATATTGGGTAAAAGTCACAACTGATCTGAGAGTCGAATTTATGACTTTTTTTTCACTTATCAGTTAAGTTTATACCTTGTAGCACTTCTTGGATGCACACACACAAACACACAAAAAAACATGTTAGAAATGATCTAAAATAACACAAGACTGAAGACACATACATGTTCACATAAAATTAAAACAAACCCATTGTTAGTTAGTAAAGAAATTCTGATGTATAATAATAATAATAATAATGTGCTTCTTGACCAACAGCAGCGATACTGAATGAACAAAATGTGAAAAAGACAACAAGATGCTTTTTGGTTTAGTTTCCATTTCACCCACAACGCTTTAAAGTACTGTGATTATGTATACTTCTCAGTGTGTATGGCCCTGAAGTGAATTGGACTTTAACATATATACATATGCCCCCTTAGCCACTGCACACCTTTTCTCCCACATCTGTCACTGTCTCACACACGCACACACACACACACACACACACACACACACACAGAGCATGTCTTGAGTAATAGCACTTTGTTCACTGGACACTGTGTGGCTAAATATACCAGTAACTGATAGCCCTGCTGGTTGATGGGCAGGAATACTGCTGGCTCTGACACTGATACAGAAGATGAAACGCAACAGAGGTGGGGGGGGGGTGTTAAGGAGGCTGTCTGGCATACCTTTAACTGTAGTGAATAATGAGTCAGAGGATTATTTGAAGAAAGAACAAAGTTCAAAACTGCTTTGAACAATGCCAAACTCAACACAGAAAACTAAAAAATTGGATCCTTTAAACATTAAACAAAAGATGGCTTAAAAATGAATGTGCTGAAGAAAGAAAAAAAAGGCTGTTTGTAAAAGTGTCTTCTCCAAAATAATATATCAGGTCCCCTGCCATGCCTTGATCCCTTTTTCTTGGCATTAGTGAGTACCTGCTCTGTTGACTCACTGCTGCATTAGAGGACTTTATTAGCCTTTGCACATAGGCCCTAATTGATATTTGATGGACGATGCGATTGTAACTTCTGATTGTAACTCAGAATAGAGTACGGACACTCGGCCGAACCCGGAGAGCCACACAGCAACCCTCTGATCCTCGGCTCTCACATAGGCAGGACATACCACAGCTCTGCGGCAAAGCTAGGACGTGAGCAGCGATTCAGAGTCGCAGATAAACCAGGCCTGAGAGAAAGGGGAGAGGAAAGAGTGAAAGGAAAAGGGGTAGAGAAAGAGGGGGAACCAGAAAGGAAGAGACAGGTAGGAGAGGCCATTGCTAAAGAGGCAGAAAGATGCATCTATACTCCAACTTCACTATTCACATTTTTCTTTTCTTCCGTTTCTTTCTCTTGTTTTCTTTCTTTCTATTTCTGTCCTCTCTGTCTCTACCCGTCTCTGTCTCTCTCCCTCTGTTTCACACAGTTTTCTCTGTCTTTTTTGGGTGCACTAACCTGCAGAGGGCCGCTGGCTGGCATGGTGGATCTCAGCGATGTCAGGTCGATGTCTCGGCCCTGCTCCCCTCTCTCTGTCTTCCCAAGTCCCTGCATAATAAAGACCCGTAACGAGCAAGCAACCAAGCACACACACACTCGCGCACTCGAGTGTTGCCCCCACAGCAGTGGAAATGCTAATGCAAGGATGGCAGTGGTCCTTATGAAAGGAAATGACCCTGGACGCCAGGCACCAAGCACCAGGCAAGGCCAGGGAGGACAGCGCAGGGACAAACAAACTGCTTATTCACTCCATCCTGGTCTCCCCCGCTCCCTCTCTCTCTCTCTCTTTGTCTCTTTCTCCCTCCATTCTCCTCCTGTACCAAATCTAGGTTGTAAAAATGCAGGAATACCAAGTGAACCATCATACAGAAAACCAGGCAAATATTGCCCAAGTGTTAGACTGCTACCATATTTAAAGTTAGTCTCCCTAACCCTAATCTATGACTCTATTTGAATGACCAACCACTGCCAACCAATGAACACCAAATTGTGTCTATTTGTGCTTGTTTGCTCAACAAAAACATTCTGCTGTATTTCTGTCAAGTTAACTGAGGTCACATGTCTTCTCGTAAAAGCACTGAGGCTCCACTGTAAGGAGTTTACAGCTCTCTAAACCAGGGGACCCCAGGCTCTGTAACAGGGACCCAAACATACCATGTGTATAGGAGACAGGCCAAGTGATGTCAGGAGTGTTGCAGACGGATATCTGAAAACCTGGACAAGTAAAATCAAAACTATCTGCAGAGCTACATACCAGTAGAGGTGAGTAAAAAATAAGTTTTATAATTTGCAACGAAGAGTTATCAAGTCAGTGAAGTGACTCACTAACATCCACGAATGCAGCTGTATCCATCTAAAGTTTGCTAACATTAGCTAACATAAGCTGCTGGTCATGCAGGACTAAGTAAGGCTGGATCAGCAAAGCCCCTGAGTGTATTGAATTGAGCAAGCGTTTTATTGCTCATGAACTAAACTTTTTATTTGCGAGAGGAAGAATGTGTCTTTCAAAAGTTGGCATGGCATTTTGTGAAACTGAGGAGACACAGGAATGTGCTGCTGTTGACTTTGAAGAGAGAAAGACAGGGGAAGGGAGAGACAGACAGTCAGCATGACTGGAAAATACAGGAACCTAAAAAAAGGCTTGCAGTGGACACACAAAAATAACACACCACAAACAAATCCACGATTGACACACATTTATGCACGAAGCCTTAGTTTCTCTCTGGCTTCTCATCAGACCACCAGCAAACATACAGAAAAGAAAAAGGTATAAAGTGCGTCTTTTCTTCTTCTTCTCTCTTGTTCAAATACAAACTTCTGCAAGCTCTTTTTTCACTTTTATATTTTTGGGACCATGATAATGATTTCAGTCTTTAGTCATACTGCATAGCTCTCCCATCCCACATCTATCTCACTTAATTATAATGCATCCAGGCTTGTGACCTGCAATCATTAACTGTTGACTGAACTGAAGCACTTTAATTAGTTTCCCGAGATAAGTGTTGTATGCTTAATATCAATCAGCCCTGATATCTGTTTGAAGCACTCTCCACTCAAATATGCTCTAAAATAGTAGCTAACAACTAATAAAATGAATAACTTACACAGCGAATAAACCTACCAACATAAACGTTCAGCGACTTTAATACAACATCTATGGTAACAACATACCTTATGTGTGTGTGTGTGTGTGTGTGTGTGTGTGTGTGTGTGTGTTGGCATTTATTTGGGACACAGCTTAAGGGACTGAGCTTTTCTCTCCAATAATGGATAATGTGTTAAAAGCTGAAGCATCTGCCCTTTCACTTCTTTTTGCTTCTTGATACATTTGCATCAACAAGCTTCCAGGAACTCTCCCGATGTCAGCCGACACTGTCCGAGAAGTTATTTTGTTTTTGTGGTTTTCCAGGATTACGTTTCTGCCGCCTTTCTGGGATTTTGGGTTGTATAGTAACTATTCAGTGGCACATAATGTACTGTTTGACTCGTGCGTTGATCGCTGGACTATTAGAGCAGCAGATTCCAAGTTAATCCCTAAATGATAGGTTAAAAACAAACCGTTCTGCCCACAGATTTTTTTTCCCTTTAATCGTTCCTAGAAACTGACATGAGACACCAGTTATTCAGCCAAACCTCCTTGTTCTTTGGTTCCTAGAAACAGAGAGTATTTAGGAGATGCCAGCTACAGCTTTCCCAGTTCTTCCTAGAAAGAATAACTACGGTGTAGATAAAATAGTTTGAGCTATGTAGTAAACATCTTTACTCAATTCATTTACTGTAAATTCAATTCAATTCAATTCAAAAGGTTTTATTGGCACAAACGTTTCAAAAACAATGTTGCCAAAGCATCAAAATACAGGTTGTCCAAATATTTGGACAGCACACAATAACAGTAATATAAACATTAACACAACATTAAGATTGATATATATTAATTATATATATATAGTTAGCTTACAGAGACTTACAGTGTTTGGCTAAGTGTGCTTTATAAAACGTTGCTCTGGTTTGTGCACGTCTGTAAACACAGTAAAGATGAACAGGTACTTTAGGGTGAAGGCTGTGGTTTGAAAAGGAGTTCATCAAGGGCATTCTTGACTGGTGTGTGCATGTTTCTTTGTGTATAATATGTATATGTGGCATACCTGTCATTTATTTTAACCCTCATTTATTTTTCTCTATATAAAGCCTTCAGGGGTTTTGTGCTGCTTCTGCACTTGATGTAGCAGTTCTGCTTGACTGTAAACAAAGTAGTGAGAAGGTGTTGGGAAACACTAGCAAAACCTGCTCCACAGGCTTTTTGTTTACAGTGTCCTTTCTCCTGAATGGGAATAAGTTTTATTTGTGAAAACAAGTAATTAATAGCATGCTTTCCATGCGAAGAGATTTCGGTTGAGATTTGCCTGTTGTCATTTGAATCCATATAAAAAAAAAAATTTTAAAAAAAGACTCATCCTGTTTGTGAAGGTAACACATCACATCATCACATGTCACACAAAGCTGCTTGGGAAAGGTAAGTGAAATAATGGGGTTTATGTAATGAGTGCATACTTCCAGATGCAAATGCATGACCTCGTTCTCAATCAAAGCCTTGTGCAACTTCAGGCATGACACTGGTAATGAGGTGTTATGAGGTGAAGTTACAAGCTGTCTTATAAGAACTGGCAATGGCCTTTTAGAAAACACCATTAAGTTGCTTTTTAAATAGGCTATATACAAGCTGCAAACATCTTTTCCTGCAAACATGAAGAGCCTTTTAATTAAACAGTTTAAGCTGCGGTGTGCATATTTTCAACATTATCTAGCAAGTAAGTGATGAGCTAGGTTTTATCACAGTAAATATGTTGAAGCATGTGTTGCAACATGAAGTGACAGTATGATGTGGACTTAAATTGATCCCTAGCTTACTACCTTCAGTAGCAACCGAGCATTTCCTCCAAGGCCAAGGATCATATCATTAACTAACATTAGTTTGTTGGCTCACAGGTTATGTTTAAACAAAGCCATGTTCACAATAAGCAGATTCACAGTGTAGTATTTCCCCAGTGAAAACATCTTGTTTGAAAATGCAAACAAGTAAGTAAGCTAAGCAGCCAAACAGGGTTATGTTAGAACAAAATAACAGTCTGATCTTAAGTTTTTCCTTATAATGCTTATACGTACATGGATCACCAAATCCGTGAGGATGCCAACTTTTTGCCCGGTACATGCGGCTTTAGCCTTTGTCTTTTAGCGTGATATCATGTAGCCATCAAATGTATTTTTAAGACTTGTTTCACAGGGTTGCCATTTAAAAATAAGTCAGCTGGAAGCATTAAATAGTTAGCCGGAGACAGCATCTTCATCCAACTCATGTAGCTAATATTAGCATCATTTGGCAGCTAGCTACTACTGGCTAACAAAATCTACCACAGGCGCTGGTCATTTCAGCCAGCGAAATCACAGGCAGAAATGAGAGGCGTGCTTTTGTCTGACCTCTGTCTGTCAAAAGTTATTAAGCATTTTGAGTGGTAAATCTGCCACCTTTATCATTGTAAACTGCATGTGTGCCTTGTGAGAACACAAAGCTTGACAGGCATAGCAACAGTAAGTATGGGGGGGGGGTTAGCGAACAGTCAATTGAGACTTGCTCTAATAGGTTTGAGGCTTGCCCTGGACATGTTGCAAATTACTTGAGACTTGTGGTAACACATGACACTTTGTGTAATGAAAGCGACTGGGACATATACAATCCCCAGTCTGTCTTTGTCATTCTGTCTCTTTGTTGAGCTATCAGTCTTTGTCTCATTCATTTGTGCTCTCTTTCTCTCTCTCTCTCTCTCACACACACACACACACAGATAGGGCTTCAACAGTTGAGTACCAGGCTGCGCTGACCTCTCGCCTTCTACCTCTGTCTGTCATACACACATGCACATACAAACCAGACAGTGCCAGTCTCTCATTCTGGTGATGATAAAAGGGCCTTTATGCTCCAAGAATTTCCATCATAGTAATGCAAACGCACACACACACACACACACACACACACACACACTTATAGACACGCACACTGACTCAACAGGTAACTCAGCCGATAACAGTGTACATTATCAGACCAAACCCTCACGTGCCTGCAACCAAACACTAGACGATATGTAAACACATATGATCACGCCCACATTCACCTGCAAACGTACGCAAGTGAAGGAGCAGGGTACCTTGGGATGGGGGTGTAACTAACAGTGCAGATCAAAGTGCTAGTTTACATCATTGACAGACGAGCAGGTGCACATGTGCTTTCATGTAGTTCACCTGCTCAGTCAGAGCGTGTGCGGCTTCCCCAGTGGCTTTCTAGGACCCAAACATACAACATATTCTACTGATCCCTTTAATCAACACAAACACATGTAGAGATAATCCTGCTAAACATAGAAGTATGTTAAGCTTTCTTTTGTGACTTTAACAACAAACTGAAATACCTCAAATTAATTGGTTAGTAAAATTGATTGACACACATCTTCATTTTTTCTCTTAAGTAGGTCAAAACCTGCTTTCAATTGCATTTGATAATGGAGGTAGCAACTGATATCTTCTTGAAGAATTGAAATACGTTTATTCACATTCCCACTTTCATATGTGTCCCTTAAATATGAGAGCTCATTGTTGTCAGTCTTATTGCATTCACTTTTCTTTACAAAGTTTGCAGTGGCCCCCGGTGTAAAATTCAGATACCTTCATCATTATTATAGCACTCAACGCTAAACAACCTGCTTTTTAAGGAAAACTTGAAAGCACTGAAGAGCATCTGGTCCTGACACACAGCTTGAGAAATCAGGACTCCTATGAGGCAAAATGGGTCAACAATTGATTCTTACATATTTAAGTGTGTGTCTGCCCTGGACCCCTGCTGCACCCATTAAACTCTTTTATAAGATGAGGACTGTAGTTGCACCAATTTATGGAGATTGGATGTTTCCGAAGGTGCTGTAAATGAAATTTGAATGATTCGGTCACCGCAGGAGGCCTCTGATAAAAAAGGCTGACACAACTTCCCAGACTGCAGGCAAAATTAATCACACATGAACACAGACATGCACATGCATGATACTCAACCATGTAGAAATAAAATGCTTCTTTTTTTTGTGTGGTACATTTATTGAAACTGCTTTTGTTGTACTCAAAATCACTCCAATTTCAGCATCAAATGAAAACGACCTATTTTTTTGACCTATCAAGCACACACACACACACACACACACACACACTAGGGTTGAATGTTTTCTTGTGGTTTTAAAATACTTACTTCCCAGGAATACATTACTTTTTTTCCTGGAAAACAGGAAATGAGATTTTAAAGCAGAACTGCAGATAATCAGAAAATGGTGCATACTCTCACTTTTTGCTGTCATTCTCAAATACTCATTAAGTGATGTGGTAATATTTTCCACCTGTTGAATGCCCCTCTGCACTACAATTTTGGCAACAGAGACTTGCATGTCTGGTTAAGCCACTTGGTGACCCATCTGCACATTTTATCTTGCATTTACATATTTTGCACTCTGTACATTTATTCTAACAAGATTTAGCTGCACGGGTTTACTGTAAGTTGCTATTTTAGCATGAAAAGTAACAGTAACAGCAAGACTGACTGAAAAGTTTAGCCTATTTTGTTACCTTTGTTACTACATTTCAAGGCCATACAGTATTTAATACAATTGTGGTTTGGACAATGTGACTTTGTATTAGTTCAAAATGTAGTCTACAGCACATGCACACACACACTGGTGCAGACAGGCACACACATGCTGATAATGCTGGCTTCACGCAGTTATTTTTGTATTTTTGTTTTGTATTACCACTAACTTCCCTTACACCGTTTCAGCGGACCTAATACACCCAAAGAGGTAAAAACAAACTTTTGTAGAATTATCTTTTGTGGTTATCTTTTGTCCCACAGGCAAGCCGTTATATTAAACTGCTATTAAAACAAGTTAGAAACATGGCCAAACAAAGCCATTTCTAATGGGACTAGATCAAAGTATGTAATTATCTTCTTTGGTTTTCTCTTTTTTCTTTTTCTTTTCTTTTTTAATCACTCTCAGTGTTTAATCACATTTCCTCTCCTCTCCGGCATTCCCTTCTTCTACAATTACAGCTCAGAACCAAACCACCATGTCATATTTAACCTAATTCTCACCCTGCAGGGAGAGAGACCTCATTTACGTTAATTGCCTCCAATTTGGACTGTTACCGGGGGCGTGAGAACATGTGTAGATATATTTTGTTTGGCCTGTGTAGAATAATGGGTCTCTAACAGGCCTGTGGGGAGACACATGGAACCACAGAGGGAAGGACAAAATGAGACAGTGGAGAATGAAAGTTTACAGTAAGATCAGGTGAAATCTGTCAATCTAGACATTAACCGAGAATGACACACTGGACTCTTTAGTGACACTATCTGGTAGAAGGATGTACTGCTCAATGACTTGGTGCTGATCTCCATACTGCACAATGCCTCAACAGTTCAGAACATGTCTGTTTGATATGTTAAGTTCCTTTTATTACATTATACATACTTTGAATGAACCTTTATCACTGCTGAAGGCATATTCCTGTCTAATATTACCCATATATCATCATATTTGTTACAATATTGCAGGAAAGACACAAGATTAAAACACAATTCAAATGTTCACTAACAACAGGATGCTCATGTATATAGTGGTATTGCACGTTTATCAACATGAGCAATGTGAAAAGGTTTGCTCTCTTGAATCCAAGCTTCTTAAGATGAGGAACCAGGAGTGTGTAGCCAAGGTGAGCAGTCCCTTAATATAGGAAGAAATGGCTGCACAATAGCAAAATCATTTATCACTACCACTTCAAATGCACCATTGTTAAACAAATGGGTAATTTTTATTTGTGAATTGGGCTCATGACCTGTTTCATTCTACTAGAGTTAATTGTTTCTTAAAAATTTCACATAAAAATATCAGCATGGACATCCAATATACAATGCAGTGTTCACCCAAGCATTATGCATCAACAAGACTTAGTCCACCAAGATGCACACACTCACACCGAAGCACAGAGAGAGCTGCGTGCAGTGTCACAGAGAAGGGAAGTGACAGGTTCGCTGTTGCAACATGAGATCTTTTAAAGCACATCCTCTGTCACACAGACGCCCGCATATGTGCAGCGCACACACTGAATTACCTGCATACTAGTCATGATTCCAGAGTAGAGAGAAGCTGTCACATGCAGTGCAGAAGAAGAAAAAATAAACTACCATATTTTAAAAGAAAAGCATTAATCATAATGTTCCCTCACGCAGTAAATTCTTCTGAGGTGCTCTTGATGCTGCTGCTTCACTTGTTGAATTTAGTTGTATTGAGAAGATGTGGGAGTGTCTATACGTGTGTGTGTGTGTGTGTGTGTGTGTGTGTGTGTGTGAGAGAGAGAGAGAGAGAGAGAGAGAGAGAGAGAGAGGCCTAATTTGCCAACCTGAGCTGAGTTTCGACAAGTTCTCCAGCCTGTTACAACTCGTTAGGAAGGACAAATTCTCACTGACATCTGTAAGCCGGGTCAACACAGGTCACACTTTGTCCTTTAACAGAAAAGACAATCTTTCAGTTCTCTAACCTGCACTGACACACACACACACACACCAACATGCGCACACATACGTACATTTGCAGAAATGCAGAGACAGACTATAAACTCCATAGTTTCTGTTTAACATGCAATAACAGGTTTTCACATACACACAGACACAGAGAATGGAGATAATACCATGACCTTGTGAACCAAAAATGGGGAAATCAGTAAGGTTCAGTAAGGTAGACTGACAGATCTGGAAACATACACATTTATAATAAACTATTTTTTTTGTGCAACATGAAAATCCACCCATCCAGATCTGATTGATGACAGCTGACGTGCAGGAGGAGAGTTTGCATGATTGCATGCTTGATATGGATGGTAGAACAGCACACACAGATACACACACTTACACACACACTGCCATATCAGCAGCCTTTCTTTGCATATTTCCCCTCTACATATTCTTGGTTGTACTTCACTCTCAAGCCTCCTCTTTTGCAGGACCAGGACCAGAACCAGATCTGCACTCCCTCCACATGCACATATCCATTATAATACATAGAAACCACTGTGAGTATCACAATGTGAGTAAGGAGAGTGAGACCAAACGGTGCTACAGCACTAAACAACCTCCCTCTGTAAATGCAAATGAATAAACTGTTATTTTTTGAACAGATCCGGGACAATGTTTCTTCACTAAAAAGGTCAACTGGAAACAAATCTGAAAAGAAACTATCATCAGTGAGGCATGAAGATAATATATTATAGCATATTTTTGTAAGAGAGGCAATATAGCCAAAGGGAGGAAAAGCTGTGAGCAATTATTCAAAATAGATTTTTTTCAGGAGTGTTTGCTGATTTCTGAATTTAACATTAATTTGTTGAATTTCCTCACCACTGTCACTGAAAATAGTGCTGTCTTTCTGATGTTAAAAAATGAGCAAGGGTGCTGTTTTAAGAGGAGGACTGTATCCTGTTTTTGATCCAGTAATTAATGTAAACATAACTGCTAAAGGTTGGCAGGCATTAGTGTTGGCATGACTTCAATCACCTATTCATTGGACAATAGCTTACAAACGACAATCTTCTATCCTAAAAAAATCGCATGTCAACATGTTTCTTTAGAAATCATGAAATCCATCACAGAGTTCTGTGAAAGACAGAAAAACAAGCTACACACAACAAAAGCGAATAAACTTTAGATTACAGAGTGTTTGATGGAAAGAGAATTAAAAAAAGGTGACCGGGTCACTGAGAGAAAATGACAAAAGGGGAAGAGCTCAGTGAGTGAAAGCTTACTTTCAATAGACTCAAAAGCTATACATAACTTCTGGGTTTCAGAGTGACTTGCACTAGCGTGATTGCAACGCTGGAATAAGCTTCATCTTCTTCTAGATTGCTCAAATACAGTATAAGCCAGTGATAGTTCATTACTGAGTCAGCCAAAGATGATCATTTTTCCAGCAAAGTGTGATTCACACTGATATGTTCTGCTCTGTTGGACACATGGACATTTTCACAGGAATAAATATCTATCATTTAAGAAGTTGTGATAACGTTAAAGAGGCATATTCGATTTCTTGCAGAGAGTTAGGCGACA
Source organism: Macquaria ambigua (assembly GCA_008360985.2). Taxonomy (NCBI): domain Eukaryota; kingdom Metazoa; phylum Chordata; class Actinopteri; order Centrarchiformes; family Percichthyidae; genus Macquaria; species Macquaria ambigua. The sequence goes on along the minus strand of VMKM01001537.1, from coordinate 21,809 downwards.
AGATTGATACCACTCAGAAGTCTGTACGATAAATATGAGGCTACAGCAAGAAGCCGGTTAGCTTAGCTTAGCATAAAGACTGGAGAAACAGGGGAAACAGCTAGCCAAGCTCTGTCCAAAGGTAACAAAATCTGCATACACTTCATTTTAAATTAATTAAACAAATGAGATATAAGGTGTTAATTAGTGAGCTTCAGAAGTGCTGGATTTTGTTGGCCAGTCTTTGCTGGCTATAGCATTATATTCACCAAGCAAATATGAGATCTTTCGGTACCAATCTTCTCATATAACTCTCAGCAAGAAAGCAAACAAAATGTTGAACTATTCCTTTTAAAATCCTTTTATTCTTCAATGTGAGTATAAGGAAATTAGTTGCACAGTACAGCGGAGTGAGGTCCGGGTGTCTCCTGCATGAGAGAAATGTGGATTTATCACGGCGTCTCTTGTCACCTCACTGAGGCCTCATGCTTTGCAGCTACTTTGAGAGAAGTTGCCCTCGGGTGTAACTGCTAGGTGTTCCACTTTCAGGCTAGTATCCCTGAACTTTGGGGCCCGAAATGTGTTGTTCTAGTATGTAGGCTTGCAGTCTGCCTTCGGGTCAACCCAGGTATAGGTCAGGACAGAGAGAGAGAGAGAGAGAGAGAGAGAGAGAGTAGAATAAATCATTCATTCTGACAGTAATTTTCAGTCAAAGGCAGTTTTACAGCTTACTGAAGGAAGAGGCAAAGGTGTGTCAAGGTGTGTGTGTGTGTGTGTGTGTGTGTGTGTGTGTGTGCTGAAAAAATGTTGAGGCGTCTTGTCGTCAGTTGAAAAGATCTACATGCTAAGCTGTTAACGTCACACATACAAACACATGCAAGCTGCTTTCCGGGATTTTGGTGTATACAATATTTTGTCCCATTGTTGACCAATAAATGTCAGTGTAAAACAACCTTATGCTCTTATGTCAATGGGCCTTATGAGTCCAATTTAATAAATAGAATAGGAAGTACTCAAATATACATTTACCAAAGCGAAAGACCAACAAAGGCAGAGTTATACATCCATTTTATTTTTAATCGCCTTGTATAGTTGTAGTTTTCGGGAACATACCACCTGTCCAGCTAGGAGTTTTACGTAGAGTGAGACATCTGTGATGTGTGCAAAGTCAAACATGTAATCTAAACCATACCTAATTTAAATAAAATATATCATTATGCATGATACATCCTCCATAAGTATAAATATATAAATGAAACGAATTATTGCTTGTAGAGTGAATCTCTCAGTACGTCAACATATAGGCTGATAGTATTTATTGAGACTTCACTGACAAAAAGAGAACATCAGAATCTCACACACAGTTTGAAGGTACAAGTATAAACCATACAATAGTTGGTAGTTGTAAATGTACTGTATGCACATTTGGTGCATTCAGTGGTGTCTTTGTGTACTTTCCAAAAGTCTGTTCAGTCCTGACTTGCTGTCATGTTGTTGTGGCAAACTCGCATATAGTTTCACCGCCTTAAGCAAAGTGCAGGATAAACATGCGCAGCACAGGCAAAAGAGGCACGCCACCACACACACACACACACACACACACACACACACACACACACACACACACACCATACTCCCTTTCAGGTCAGGATTAAGGAACCAAATTGAATGATTTGCTCTGTACTGAAACACACAGGCTAATATTAACCTCCTGGTCGTCATGTGAAGATCCAAAACAACAAGTCCGTGACCCTGTTAGTGTCCTGGTCTACTGGTTAACAAACGCTGGAGTATCTGCAAGTCCCAGATATGAAAACATCCACAGCAACTCTTAATCATTTCAGGAGTGTTTGCTGATTGCATAGCAGCAATACTGAGCAAATGATCTTGCTATTATCAGTGGAAGCTTAGATAACAGCTATATTTGATAAGATACAGCAATGACTGTATACATTAGTCAGTGAGCTGTACAGCCAATAGGCCAGTGGTGACTTTTATAGTAATTTCACAACGGTTACTTTTGTGAAAGAACATTTGCATGAATATCTGGAGGAGGTGTGAAGTATGTTTCTTAATTAGTAAAGAGACAAAGTTTTGTTAAACAAAAAAGGCTATTGTGTGAGCTTTAGTGGGCCAGCTGCTAATGTAAAAGTCCTTACTATTTCAGGGAAAATTAGTCCTTTTTCCAAACAAAAAAAGGATAATCTCAGGTGCTGTGCCACAGATTAAACAAACGAGATATATGGTGTTAATTTAGATGCTACTAGGCGGATTTTGTACAGAATTACAAGCCTAGATTTTGAGAAAGAAATGTTGGGTTCTAGCGCTAACATATTTATATTTAAAATGAATTTGGGACCCACTTTAATTTTACCAATTGAAAAAACAATTAACTTTTTAAAATGAATATGAGAAACAGTTGAATGCCTGCCTGATAGGTCCATTGATGAATAGGTGGCAGTTTGGTCTCAGACCGGTTGCTCTTTACAGAAACAGTTTCATTTATTTTGTGAGATTTTGTTTTAAAATAAGAATTCCTGAATTTAACATTCATTTGTTGAATTTCCTCACCACTGTCATTGAAAATAGTGCTGCCTTTCTGATGTTATATAATGAGCACGGGTGCTGTTTTAAGGACTGTTTCCTGTTTTTGAGTCAGAATGAGCGGATAATCCAGCAGTTAATGTAAACATAACTGCTAGACATTGGCAAGCATTAGTGTAGGCATGACTTCAGTCAAACTGCAATTACAAAGTTGCATGTCAACATGTTTCTTTAGAAATCATGAAATCCATCATAGAGTTGTGTGGAAGACAGAAAAACAAGTTACACACAACGGCGTCTCTTGTCACCTCACTGAGGCCTCATGCTTTGCAGCTACTTTGAGAGAAGTTGCCCTCGGGTGTAACTGCTAGGTGTTCCACTTTCAGGCTAGTATCCCTGAACTTTGGGGCCCGAAATGTGTTGTTCTAGTATGTAGGCTTGCAGTCTGCCTTCGGGTCAACCCAGGTATAGGTCAGGACAGAGAGAGAGAGAGAGAGAGAGAGAGAGTAGAATAAATCATTCATTCTGACAGTAATTTTCAGTCAAAGGCAGTTTTACAGCTTACTGAAGGAAGAGGCAAAGGTGTGTCAAGGTGTGTGTGTGTGTGTGTGTGTGTGTGTGTGTGTGCTGAAAAAATGTTGAGGCGTCTTGTCGTCAGTTGAAAAGATCTACATGCTAAGCTGTTAACGTCACACACACAAACACATGCAAGCTGCTTTCCGGGATTTTGGTGTATACAATATTTTGTCCCATTGTTGACCAATAAATGTCAGTGTAAAACAACCTTATGCTCTTATGTCAATGGGCCTTATGAGTCCAATTTAATAAATAGAATAGGAAGTACTCAAATATACATTTACCAAAGCGAAAGACCAACAAAGGCAGAGTTATACATCCATTTTATTTTTAATCGCCTTGTATAGTTGTAGTTTTCGGGAACCTACCACCTGTCCAGCTAGGAGTTTTACGTAGAGTGAGACATCTGTGATGTGTGCAAAGTCAAACATGTAATCTAAACCATACCTAATTTAAATAAAATATATCATTATGCATGATACATCCTCCATAAGTATAAATATATATTAAATAAATAAGGAATAAATATCTATCATCATAAGGATAAATGAATAGTTCAACATTTTGGGAGATAGGCATGTTCGATTTCTTGCAGAGAGTTAGATGACAAGATCGATACCTCTCTCAAGTCTGTACGTTAAATATGAGGCTACAGCAAGAAGTCAGTTAGCTTAGCTTAGCATAAAGACTGGAGGAAACAGCTAGCCAAGGTAGACGAGATATATGGTGTTAATTTAGGTGCTGCGAGGCGGATTTTATACGGAATTACAAGCCTAGATTTTGCGAAAGAAATGTTGGGTTCAAGCGCCAACATATTTATATTTAAAATGAATTTGGGACCCACTTTAATTTTACCAAGAGAAAAAACAATTAACTTTTTAAAATGAAGCCGTGAAACAGTTTAATGTCTGATAGGTCCTTTGATGAATAGGCCTCAGACCGGTTGCTCTTTACGGAAATAGTTTTATTTATTCAAAGTTACTTCAGTGAGAAAATGAATGCATTATAGGAATGCTCTAATCAGGGGGTCCCTCTTTGGTGTGTGTTAATTTGTGTGTTCAAGGGCATTAGCCAGTTTGTAACCCTGCTGTGAAATACAAAGAGAAAGACTCAGGGAGAAAAATTAACAATAGTGTGCGTGTGATGAAGTAAACTGATGAGCAGGTTAAAACCATTATCCTGTTTTGATTATTCTTGCCAGAGGCGCTGCAGCTCAATATCAGGGTGTGTCTATCTGATAGATTCTTAACTGTGGTTACATTCTGTACCATGTGCAGTCTTTGATAGGAACTGACTTTAACATTTAGAACCAAAGCAAACAATAATAATAAATAAACTAAAATCAGCCCATTATGATCTCATTATAAATATTCTGGTTATTCCCTCCCTTTTGAAAAAATTATAGTAAATCTGTAATGAACTAGAACAATAGAACAATATGAAGGCATGTAACTCCAAACGACATTTTAGGACCCAAATATGACTAAGAAATATTATAGGAATATTATAAGGATTTTTCATGAGGAGTCAAGAGCTTGTATGACACTAAAAGTGATAACGAGGGCTTCAGAGAGTGAGCAAGTGAAGGCCACACACACACACACACACACACACACACACACACACAGACTCCACGAACACACAAAGCGTCAAACATGACCGAGACATACAATAAAAGCATGATGAACGACATGTGTCGGCTCTCACTGCAGCTGTTGACTAGCTCATAACGCCGGAGTTTGCTAGTGTCAAGATCGCCAGAATATACAATCGTGCTTCCGGTTTGACCTGTCAACATAAAGTTCTAATTAATGAACGTGTTGCAGCATTTTTTAGGAGCCCAATTTCACTCCGTTTGGCTTCCAATTGACAATATGCAAATTTAGTAAAGAACGTAAACTGAGTTTGACTCAGTGTTATAGTGGTCATTTGTAGTATTTAAGTAATGCAAGTGCAGTAAGTTAGAATTTTACACCACTGTACCCACTTTTTACATACAAAAAAAGCTATTAGTAAATTCATATTTTAAGTATATTCAACAAGGTTTTATTAAAAAGTCTGACATGCAGCCTACAAGATTAATAGGCCAATATCGGTATGGATTAATGATAGAACCACTGATCAGATTAAACAAATGAGACCAAAGTGAGCAATTCCTGACGCAAAATAAAATCATTTTCTTTCTCAATACCCTTTACTCAACCCTAATTGTTGTTTTTATTTTTTTTTAATATGCATAAAATGAAATATCCATTTCTTTTAATAGCGTATGCCACTGAAAGTTTGAGAGTTTACAGCTGTTTCAGCAAACTAGACAAAAGGTGACAGATGTTTTTTGTCCTTCCGGATCGGACACAGCAGGGGCACAGCTGGACCTCCGTCAGATCAAACAGACAACTGCTGTCTCTGTTGTCCTCTACGAAATAATAACACGGGACAAATAGGAGGTGTGGCGCGGGTAAATAGCGTGAGAGATGCTCACAAACACTCACATAGCCTAAAAATGGGATTATATTTTCAACAATAGTTTTGCTCACTAAATTGAACACGCTTATGTTGGTTTATGTGCCTTAATTTTTGGGCCTTCCACAACACACAAACACAGCTCATGAGTGTGGTTATTGGGGGATTAATCAAAAGAGTTAGTTTTATTTTGAAGGAACGCTTCTTTTCCTGTATCATCCGGGTTAACGGTCGCTGGTTTGACGCGGCACGTCTGTGTGAAAGCCCTGCCGTCGCCTTGTCGAGTCATCGCCAGAGAAGAGCAGAGAGCAGACGGAGCCGCCGACTGATGGCTTGAAAACGGGGAATAACTGTGGATCACAGCGGATTTATTGCACCACACAAGCCAAGAGGAGAGAAACGGCGGTCACGGGAGCGGGCTGGATGTTGATACAGATGAGGATATAGCATCTTTGTGTGAGACTGTTGCCTTTTAGGCTGCGGTTGCAGACCCGGACACAGACAACACAGAGACAGACAGAGAGAAGTACCAGAGCCGCCGCGACACCGGCGAGCGAACTTGGCTTCTCTGTCCTGTGGGAGGTGTCAGTCTGTCGGCTGTGGCTCGCTGAACGTACCGCTCACCGCGTCGCTACTCGGACCCTTTTTTAGAGGGATAAGGTTGTAGCTAAGTTATGTTTTTGTAAATATCTTCTTTTTGGGGGGTTTTCAGCAACCAACTGTGGCTTTAATGTGACGCACTACACTGACAAATTTGAGCTGTGTGTGTCGGAGCGGACCCCCACTGCAGAGGAGTTAAAGGCTTTTTAAATCAAGTTTTTACCTTCATTTTTCTACGGTACCAATACAACCCACACCAATGCAATAGGTAACGGTACATTTTTTGGTTTATTACAATGCTTTATCCAAATCGTGACTGGTTGTAGCTTGTGTCCTGTTTTTGCCTGTGGGCAAAGTTAGCCACATTACCTCGTTTTTTTTTTTTAGTTCCTCAACAGGCAGCAGTGGACCCCTCACTGCACGGTGTGCTGCTCACAGTTTGCCTGCAAAGCTGACGGTTCAGGATGTTTAGCATTGACTTGCATCCTTTCCTGCCCAGTTAGTAACTTGCACACCGTGTTTTTTTTTTACCCGTGCAAGATTAATTGATTTAACTTAAAGGTGCATTTTCTCGTAAGTTAGCCTATATCAGTAATAAGCCCCTTAACTTAGAAGTATAGCCAACGACTCTCATGCCATTTCATGTGCTTTAATTGCTCCTGTGCTCATTTAAATAGGATGCACATCTTTTTTTCATTAGGTTTTAATGAGCTGACCTTATTGTTGGCATGCACTGGAGTTGATGTTACGGATAACAAATGCTTTATATATTTTAATAATACTCTCGATACTTAATCTAACATCATGCCTATGCTAGTCATCTACTTCTGTTTAAAAAATAAGTTAAACCATCCAATTTTGGCCACGCTTGAATGTTTATATGTGCATTGTATTTGGCAGGGAGCCTGTTAGCAGAGGAACTGACACCCGTAAAAATGCAATATCAGTAAAAAAGAAAAAAAGTTTGTTGTTTTGCATATACTGTATAAATGCTTCAACTCAGCACTTGTATATTTTTGTTGCAATACATTTGAGCATTTTGACTAATTTCGGTTATAAAAGGACAATTGTGATTGGTCCAAGCAGCACACCTGTGATAATCATGTATAAATATTTACCTTTTCTTAATATTTATGTTAATTTAAATATTAATGTTGCACACTTTACTTTAAAATTGGCACAGGCTGTTAGTGCTTATTATAAATTTGAAACTGTTCTGTGTTCTGGTTGTCCTAACAACACCCCCTAGCTGTTGTGAAATCACTGTAAAAACATCTTCTCATGGCTCATTTCTTAAATAAGCTAGCCTACATGTCATAAACACAACAACAGAAAGGCAGATGTTTTTCACCAGCAATACGCTTTAATTAATTTTACCACAGTATCCACATAAGGTTAGTGTTACCCCCGAATTATATATAACAGTAGGATCTATATCCATATGCAGGCCACAGACACAGAGGGGTCAGGGCTCTACGCTAACTTTTTTCCCAAGGAGTACATGTGCTCCTAAATGAAAAAAGCACACAAAGAAATTTAGGAGCACATTGAAAAATGTTCAAGTAACACAGAGTGTTTTAACAAACAATGTATTACATCCATATTTATGCTGCGTGTGCGTACGTGCGTTTCTGCATGACCCTTCCCTTTGAGTGCACTTAATTACGTGAAAACCAGTGAAGGACCATGGAAGTGGAAGACCCCAGTGTCTAGTGAAAGAGTGAAAACACTGATCACAGAAAACTCTACTGTGATTGGCACATTGCGGCTTGTGAAATGTGGGACTTGTAGTTTTTGAACCAGGGACGGACACTTTATGTAAACAAGGTTACTGAACAATATCTATAACAATAACTTTAGTAAAATAGATGTCAAATTAAACAAGGGGTGTGTGTTGCTCTTAGGAGTAGGCTGGCTAGAAGGAGCACATATTGGCACATTGACACTGGCTAAATCTGCATCTGTCCACTGCAGAAGCATTATCCACAACCTGGATGAGTACCTAGTATAAATTTGTGTATTAGTATAATATTATAACATTAAATACAAATAAAAATATAGTATATTCATTGTAATTTCATAAAATAATATACTATAGGCCTATAACCTACCGCTAGTATAATCTTATTTCCAGTTGGACAGCAGTTTAAGAAATACACAATCAACATTTATCATTTTTGGAGGTTTTGTTCTTCATTAAATCCTTCTGCAGAAAAAGGTTTACATTGCGCTAAGTAATGCTAAGTGCTAACTTGTCAATAATCAGAACGTTTGTTGATCCAGGCTGTGATTGGCCGGTTCACGAAAAGTGACACTGACGAGCGCATCGACTTTGTGAAAAGTTGAACTTGTTTCAACAAAAGGCACCCGAGGTAGCTAAATAGCCAGCCAAACCCAAACCGTGCTTATCTTATCCCCGTTGTCTTCTGTTTTACGGGCAGACGACGCATCTCTCCAGCTCTTGTTTTTGTATAATGAGCGGCCCACACAGCGACCGGCTCACCTGGATTTCTCCCGGTGCTCCCGATGGCCAGTCCGACTTTGTTTTGAACGATTAGCAGCGGAACAGGGGGCGGCGGGGGATGTTACGGTTGGTTGTCAACTTCACTCGCACGCTGTGCTCCTAAATCGTTTTGTCCGGTTCGCACATACCTAATTTTAGGCGCAAATGCGAGTGAAATACTCGCACCGTAGAGACCTGGGAGTGTACAGCTGTCCACCGAGAAAGATTGGAGGGATTGTATTGTGGTTTAGATGATACACACCCAGCAATACACATCAATGAGAATAGCTGTCTCATACATAGGTCATCAGTCTAGTCTCTTCAATCGGTGTCATCGTATCATCTAATGTATTACCTAATGGATCATGTAAGGCTATTCACTACAGTCTACCCCTGCACAGGAACCTGAGACATCTGGTTGAGCAAATGACTTCTCTAAACCTCTAGGGCATCCAGGTGACATTCAATGCAAAATGCTTCCTAGGCTCCATAATCTGAGGGATTATTTAAAACCTGTTCATAACATATCATTATACAAACAATGAAACAGCAAAGAAAGCTGCACAGGACAGATTTTTATTTAAGAAAAGGTAGAAACAAGCAATCAGATTATACCCGGTGGCCTTAAGGCACATACCTACTGTGACCTCTTCAGTGCTAATCCTGCACCCACTTCCCTTAAGTGAGACAATATACAGTAGCCTGTGGGGCCAAATGAATCTCTGGTGTTGTGTTTGGTCACTACTGCGAAATCATAAGGACAAATTTAATTTAAATTTAAAAGTATCTTGCATGTTGCATATTCTATGTGTTGCAGAGAAACGTATTTATTAAAATGAGGTCCTATTGGCTTTCAGGCTGACTTTGTAGCCGATGTTTTGCTATGAAGTGGTCATACACCATCTGGGTTTATAAATTTGAAAGTGGTTTGTGCAGTTTTTTGCAGTTTACTGACACACTTATAGCGTGTACAAAGCCGCCTAGTGCAGTTTTAATCCCTATTCATAGGGGACAGATTTAATTCAAGAAACATGTGATAATTCTGCATGTTTGTTTGTTGATAAGACTTGTGAAAACTTGCCATGGGTACTAGTTTTAGACATGAATGAATGTACTGTGAATGATTTCTAACATCACACACCAAAGCAGCTGCTGTTCCTCTGTGCCAGTGCCACTATGATAACAGAGCAGACGTTATCTGTAGGATGGTATGTGAGGTTATGTGAAGCATATTTCTTACCACTTACTAAGTTTTCTGTAATGCGATATGCAGAGTAATATACTTGTACACTGTCCTCAGATATGTATTTAGTTTCTGTGCCGTGGTTCTATCTCTGTCACTCTGAGTGCCCCCTTCCCTCTCATGCTAAGCTGCTGAACTGCCAAAGAGTAGCCTAACCTTGAGGTCAGCCAGGCTGTGGTGACTTTGGGCTAAATTTGGAATGTGGAGCAATTAGGCTCACACTCTACTGCATCACTCCACTGCATTAACTACACAGGAGGGGAAGATTTGGGTGGGATGCAGACCTCTTTCTTGTTAAAGAGCTTGAGTTGGAGATTAAAGATCGTGCCGAGCTCAACCTAAATTCACTGATAAATCCCGAACCAAGAGTGCAGGAGTCTGGCTGAATCCTCTAACAGCCAAATCTGGAATAATGAATTACTTAAAACAATGCTTTAATGAACATGAATATTCACTTTTTGGTGCATGAAACGCTACTTTTTCTTGTGTTGGCATAGTTTCACTATTTTACCAGCCAAACTGTTTAGGAAAAGAAGGAAAAGTGAGGGTTTGATCCCTGCCTAGTAGTTGGAGGAGCTGACAGATTTGTCAAGTGCAACCAAAATTCTGGCAGCATTTGGCTGGTGTTCATTTCCCATCCTGCCTCTGTCACTCATACCACTCATCTCTGGCCAAATGGTGGTAAAATGTTAGGGTATCTGGCAGCTTGTATGTTCTACCAGCCGCTTTGACAGAGAACCAAGTATCATTTGGGGGTCCCTTGAATTTGGTTGGGTCAGTTAAGTAGTCAAGTGAAAGCAGCTGGTGAATTTATGTCAGATGTATAAAGAAAATATAGTTTCATTTTACAGCTCTCTTCCTTGTCTTTTTTTTTTTTATTTCCAGTGACAAGCGCCGAAGCAGACCAAGCTGGGCCAGGCTAGGCCAGGCTAGGCCTACCTAGCCTTCTGTCTGGCCTTACCGGACGGGCCAGCGACCTCTACAGGGAGTCCTATCTAATCCTATCTTCAACGGGCAGCCTGTTCTTACCCAAACTTCACCAGACAAGTCGAGCTGTAACGGATTGGATTCCAGTCATATTTTGTCTCATCAGCCTTTGGGAGGCCAAACTGGTCTGTTAGATCTCCAGTCCTTCCATGTCGTGGTCATCCCTCTCTGGATGTTGGCGTCAGGATGGATTCAGGTGTTAATTTGACGGTTGTCAGCTCATTGCAGTGCTTGCACCCCCCCTTCTTTGACTGCCATTCGTCCCTTCCCTCCCCAATCTTTAAGAGAAAGCCCCTAACTCTCTCTTGGGGCTTCCCTGAGCCTTCTACAGAAGGGACTTGTAGGAACTGTTGGTTGTATTGTTGAAACAGTTGCAAAGAGGAAGTAGAGTTAATAAATCCTTGCTAAAAAAACAAACAAACTACAGGCCACAATGAAAACTGCTGCATTCATTTGATTTGATTGATTGATTGATTTTCTGTAACCCATCCCCTTTGTTTTTCCTGGAGTTTGATCAGGGGGTGGAGAGCTTTTCATTTGAAAAACGAAGCTTGCTAGTCAAGATCTGTGCCTGCATACACACAGTTTACACATAGGTTGGTCTGATTACTCACATAAACTAAGTCCTTATTTATATGTAGAGAATTTCTCTTTTGTGGTCTGAGCCTAAGGGAGCAATGTCTGAAAGCAATAGCAGCAGCAAAGCAGTGAAATTCATTGCCCCTCCTCCCTCTGCCTCTCCCTGTCCATCACCCCAGACCCCCCACAAAAATGTGAACGGCGCTGCCAGTTCAGACACGCACGTGGTGGAGAAGCTCAGTGGACACCCTGAGGTCCAACGTCGGCGCCACACGATGGATAGAGACTCTAAAACAGCCGAGCACCGTTTCTTCCGCCGGAGTGTCATTTGTGACTCCAATGCCACAGCTTTGGACCTGCCCAGCAAAGCAGCCATGATACTCACCTCACCTCCAGACTGTGAAGGGTCTCCCACTCTCTTCCCTCCACAGCCCCCTGGTCCTGGACCTGGGGTACAAGATGCTGAGGGTGGGGAGGTCCCAAGAGGTCCCTATGTGCAAAGCTTGACCCTTCAGCCTGGTCTTGGGGTTGTTGGGGTGGTTGCGGAGGGGCACATGGAAAATGCTGAGGAAGATTTAGTTGTGGGTAGTGTCACAGTTGCTGTTCCCACCATTAGCAGTGTTGAACATAGTGCAGATAGGGCAGTAAAAGAGCCCAGCCCGACAGTATTGGATGTTACCAACAAAACAGTCGGCAAACAACCTGATGTCACTTTGCGTCCCAGAGGTGCAGAGGACATACAACAGGCAGCAAAAGACGGAAAAGTGATAGAACGCGTGGACGAGGGTAGCGTTAGTAGTCCGACCGAGGAGAAAGAGAGGGAGACGGAGGAGGAGAAGGAGCTAGCGAAAGCTCGTGCAGAGCAGAGGGAGGCAGAGAAACGAGTGCAAGAAGATATAGAGGAGGTGGAGACAAAAGCTGTGGGGACTTCACCAGATGGACGCTTCCTGAAATTTGACATTGAGATCGGAAGAGGGTCCTTTAAGACTGTGTACAAGGGACTGGATACAGAGACTACTGTGGAGGTGGCGTGGTGTGAGCTCCAGGTGAGTCCAGACTCATAAAGTTGTCACCTCTTCAGTGTCTGTGCTCTGTGTCTCTTCCTGTTTATCTGGCTAAGTCTTTAATTAAATGTCATTTTGTGGTTCAGGTGTCTAAATTTCATCCAGGTGCTGAATTGAATCTCTCCTTTTACTATTTCTTGCATGTCCTATTTATACCTTGAGATCTTGAGATTACTGATATGTGAGAACTTCCCGCTCACCCAGATGCTTTCCTGTATAAATGTTGTCAATCTGATTGAGATTGAGATACTGGTGCAGATTACATCCAAATCCTCTCCTTGCTTACACTGATTTTGCATGACTGACAGAAAAATCTGACAAATGGAGGTTTCCTGTGGCTGTATAGCTCAGGCACTTCTTTTTCTGTGAGTCATGCTTTTGTTTTTTTATTGCTGCATCCCTGCTCAGGGTCTCTGGGTATTAACGGTTTATTTCTTTTAAAAATGTGTGTGAACGGATGCTGCGGTGCTTCAGATTACTGCCACCACAGGTTGCATAAATGAGTATTGAATGAGGAAGAGGATGCCGAGCAATCGAGGCCTAAATCTAAGTGTAAATGCTTGGGTTTGATTTCCTGCTTGCTGTGCCAGTTTGATCTGCCGGTAATCAAACGTCATAAACGGGCCTGCTTGATATCTGTGGAATGTAGGATGAATTTTTAGGACAGAATTATCTTAAGACTACATACTTCCTCGTTGAAATCCCCAGACTGTGTGGGAAATTCAGGCTACTGAAAGTGAATGAGTAACACTGTTGCATCTCTCACCTACTTGTCCCCGTTATGGTGCCCTTGAGCAGGACGGATGACTTACTTGCTGCTCCAGTATTGTTTCTCTGTGGCACTGGGCAGTTCCCAATCCGCTTTCATTCTCTGTCTGTCTGTAGATATATGAAAGGTTAACAAAAAAATGCTGTGTCCTGTACATAGTGTGAAACATGAGACAGGATGGCACACAGTTCACCACAGGATGCTGTTGCAACGTTATGGTGCACTGATGCAACTTCTGCAGGGAGTATGTGTGTGTATGTGTCGGAAAGGGAGAGAGACAAAGTGTGAGACATGCAGTGGAGTTGTATGTGTGTTGGCGGGAAAGGTGAGGCCGACAGAATGTGGGAAAGAAAGTAGTGTGTTTGCAGTTCGTCTTGTTGACAAGTAGGCACAGAGACAGAGGTGCTGTTCAGTAGTTGGAGATGTAGAATAACAGTCTCAGCTGGTCATATGACCTTCAGGGCGCTGAGTGAGCTGAGGTTTTAGCGGAGGAAGAAAACAGTGACATGGACTCACGTGGAACTGCTTGCCCTGATGAACCACTTGTTCGCTGTGCCAGAGAAACAAATGTACAAGATTAAAAATGTGACTGCAGAATGACAGGAAGTATTAGGGAGAGGGGATGACACAATTAGCCACATACTGAGAATAATTTGTAATATGTAAGAAATCATTGAGAACATTTTTTTCCCGTATGAATATAAAGGCATGGGTAACCTAGGCTAGTTTTTGGGATCTGCTCCATGTTTTCACCATGCTGCTCCGCTCTCTTCTATGACTGACCAGAAAAGTCAAACAAGGTGAGACTGTGTAATTAAACGTTTTCCGTTTCCGCACGTGTTTATATTCCTCGGTGTACGGTTATTTCCTGTGGGAGTGTGCAGCTGTTTTTCCTGTCATCTCCATCACAAGATGTTCCTCGAGTCTCCCTGAATCCCAGGAGCTAAAATCAGCTTAGCCTGATGATGCCCTGCGTCTTGGAAACGGCAGTTTGTTTATCAGAAAACAAACGTCGAGTTGAGCTTTCTCCCTCTGTCACACATGCCTCTTCCTTTCTCTCTTTCTGTCTCTCTTGCTTGTCAAAAAGAGGAAACCCAGTGATTCTTGATGGTGTTGTGGGTCGAAGGGGTCTCTGTCAGGTCAGATCAGACCTCAGATTGATTTTGATAGCGATTTTAAAGTTAAATTTGGTTAAATAATCAGAATAAACTGGCTGATACATCAGTTGCTTTAATACAAGTGTGTTATTTAATATACCCTGGATTACTGGCATGAAAATTTCCATCAACCATTATATACTGCATGTGTTATATAAGGGTATTGAAGGCCTGTGGTGATGAGGCTATATGCATGCAGAGACAAGTACTTCTCTACAGAGCCTGGCTGTAATCCTGTGTGTGTCAAAGATGACTGAGCAACTGCTGACATGTGGCAGAATGGTGGGAGTAAAGTTACACATGCACACACACACGCACGTGACAACCAATCACATTCACTCACTGGGTGGGCACGGCAACTGGAGATCTGTGGGAGTCAGGATCATCTGGAACTTGTCAGGTTTTCTGCATGTGCAAATGTGTGTTTATACGTGTGTGTGTGTGAGTGTATTTCTATCCCTTTGACTCATATGCATATGTAACTGTGATGCGCTTGTTTAAATTCTAGTGTCTGTTTGTGTGTGTGTTTCAGAGATAGATTTGGTGGGGGTTGTGTCTTTACAGTCTTTGGCATCTGATCTAATGCAGGTTAACCTCTGTTTCCAGAAGAATCCATAGATTGATGGAGACAGAGGAAGAAGAGGAGGAGGAGGAGGAGGGAGATTGAGCAGATAGTTTGCTTAAGCTTTAGTGAAGAAATAGATTGATGAATAGATAGAGGGAGTGGAGAGAAAGAGGAGGGAGGTCACAGTAACTTATCTTAAGGTGCCTTGCTAGGCTGAATGGTAGATGATGGATGGGAAAGAGGAGGCTGACGCAGTTCTCCTGGAATGAGAGAAAATGGAGAAATGTTTGGGATCAGTTTTAATCTTGAGTTACTAACTATTAACTAAGTTACTTGAGTTACTAGAACTAGCTTTAAATGAAGATGGTGTTAACCACAGTGTTAATGATTTCTGTTCACTATTTTAAATTACTTGATGGCCCTCAGTGAGGAGGGAAAATGGAGGGCGTGATGCTGGCAGATTTTGGTGAGTGTTACAGTCTCAGAGGCAGGTAATCTGTATCTTTGTGGCTCATGAAATGGTGAAAGTGGTGAATGAATTTTGAGGTATCCATAATAAAATGTAGTTATTAAAGTTAGAAATAAGGGAAAAATACATTTGCTTGTTCCAGCTTATCAAATCTAAGAATTTGCTTCTTTTTTTTGTTTTATATCACTCTAAATTGAATATTTTTGGGTTTGGGACTAGTCGGTCAGACAAAACAGGCAATTTCATCTGTAGCTTGTAGGGAAAGGTATTTTTCGGTCTGAAAAGAGTAGCACTTGAGGACAGCAGTGAGTACGGCGAAGCACACAATCAAAACAATTACCACTAAGTGATTTGGATACATGCTCAATGAAACTGAGAGAAAGTTAAGAGAGGGATTCAACAACAAGGCAGTTAAGAAGAGGTAAAAGAAAGGAGAAGGCAGAGAGAAAAGTCCTATAAGAGGGCAGAGATAGAGGGAGGAGGGCTAAAGGTCAAAGTTCAGCCCTGTTGTGTCCGAGGCGATCACTAGGAGTCTGTCCAGCGTTCAACTACCTTTGGTAGAGGGGGTAGAGTATGACAGAGACGTAAAGAGCAAAAGGATGGAATCAATTGCAAAAGCGGAAAATTTCAGTTTTGTAGAACCTTTGGAGGACAGGTGGTCTGAGGGGATTATGAGGAGGAGGATGAAGGCAGCGGGAAAGATTGGGAGCAGGAGTTTAAAGAAGAGGGAGGTGATCATTGAGGGAATTCATTGAGAGAATAGAGAAATGGGAAACATGGGGAGGAGGGAGAGATGAAAAAGTGGGAGAGAAAAGACAAAGGAAATGAAAAGGGAGGAGGAGGGAGAGGAGCATAGAAACTGATTATGAAAAGAAGAGGGACCCCGAGTGTGTGTGTGTGTGTGTGTGTGTGTGTGTGTGTGTGTGACCTTAGGCTCTTAGCTCCACTGGCGCTCAAAGACCTTGAAATTTGTCTCTCAACAGCAACACAAGGCGGATTAGCCCCCTCCCCACACACACATCTACACACACACACACACACACACACACACACACACACACTTTTGGGACAAGGCTCTACTTCAATAATGGTCATTCAATCAGTGCCATAAGAGGAAAACTGTCCAATGGGCTCAGACAGCTCTGTTGGCATGTGCAAGCATTGCACCAGTGCAGAATGTGTCTTTCTTCATTGAAATCTGTCACATTAAAATCATAAGTAGATTTTATTGTTTTATACTTCATACTTTTTGCAAACTGCTGTCATACAGTACTACAGTGACATAGACCAAATGAATCACATCTAACAAGGCTAATAAATATGGCTCACAGTGTCCAATTTTAGCATTGCGGCAATTTGTTTATAGCGATGACCCATTTTAACCTGGTACTGGCCTGAAATCTGTCCATGTGTTGGTAAAAGGCCAGAGGGAGGGAGAAAAGATCACGTTGGAGGCAGGGAGGCACAAAATGAGGGAGAGCAGGAGGACGGAAGAGGATATTGAGATGTTTGTCAAGATTGTTTATCAGGCATTTAAGGAGTGTTATGTCCCAAAGGCAGTTTCACTGAACAATGGATTATCTGTTGCACTTCATCTCTGTGCAATTTACGAGGCTTGACAAGCAAATATCTGTATACATATTTATTAGATGTTGAGAAAAACAGCTTTTCCAAAAACGATATTTGACATATTACAGGCATAAACCACCCTGCTGCACAGTTTCTAAGGTCAAATGACACTGTTGGAATTGGTGAAATATTACATGTAAATATTTTGAGTTGAAGATGATATATACTAGTACACATGTATAAAAGAGAGTGGAAGCTGCATCCTGTATTGTACTGAAAGATAAATATCCCCAGATTACTCCAGGGCAGCAGAGCTGAGGTGAAACGGTTCGACTTTCCAGAGGTTCAGATTTCCCTGACAAAACAGCAAATTGCAGCTGTGTCAAGCCTTCGGGAAAGGCTGGTTCTCACTGCTGATTGATTCTGAAGTTGCTATAAAGTAGTATTAGTCACCCCCCCAAAAAGGAACGGAAACTGTTTTTGCCGTTTAAACATTTTCTCGTAAATGTTTTAATTGCTGGCTACAAATAATTTACTCAGTTCCTTTTTCTTATTAGCAATTAAGCTGATGCCTATGTGCATGTAAATGTAGGCTAAATCTGTATATGAATTCATGTGTGTATGCAGAGGGGGTGTGGCTGTGTGTGTGTGTGTGTGTGTGTGGGCACATACTTGAACTAGCTTTGGGGATTGTTAACTTATTCATTTGGCTGAGCCTAGCTGCAGATGAGCTCAGGTGTTTAATAATAAAAAACTTCAAGTGGAAATGTTTTTTTTAACAGCAGTGTTTTTAATGTGATGGACAGACAGATGGTTTTGTGGACTGAGTAGTTAAAGAACCACCTGAAAAGAATTTATAGCTGGAATGAGCATTTTCTCTGCTCTAGTCAGGATGGAAAGAAAACAGTCACTAGGCTGTTGTTGGTAAATGGCCTGTAGGTCAGTGCAGATCGCCTATCAATCATCATGATAACATCACTCATAAAGCTGTTATTCTTCTCTGATAAATCCAGCTGTGAAACAGACAAATGTCACGTCTCAACTTCAGTCACCAGAGCCAAACAAGTTTGTGTCCTGCCATGTAAACTGCAGGGGTGAAGGGTATCCAAGAGAACTTTTAGGACTTTGTGCAACGTTAGAGTGCGGTTACCTCTAATGGCTGAACGTTTTACACACACACCTGCATTCCGGCAGATCAAACTCTGACACACACCCTGCATAAACACACAAAGCAAGATGTGTAGTTCAGATATGTAAAGACCCTAAAGCCCAGCCAGTTGGATTTATGAGTGATAAAACTGGAGAGTGCCGGTGGGCTGAAGTCGGCCAGTGTTCAGCTCCGATGTCGGATAATCAGAGGATAAGAAGATTGCCTCTTGCTTTGTCTTTGTCCCGTCTCGGTTCATGCTCAAGCTCTGTCTCACCCCCCTCTGTCTTTCTCTGCCAGTGTCAGTAACCAGCTGTGGGCAGCAAAGGAAGGGAGACAGAGAAGCTGACACTTCCTCATATGCAAACCATCCTTGTGCTTCCTTCCGTGTAATGTGTGACTGTGTGTTCACCAGAGTTTCCCCTAATGTTGAGCATTAAGGTCAGGCCACCCTGCCTTCAACAGTTTCATTAGTATCGATTTCAGTGGAGGGCTTAAGTGTCACATGCCCTAAGTGCTGTTTCAGGTTGTGTTGTTAGTGTTCAGACCTTCAAATAGTTCCAAGTGCAATAGGTATGACAAACAAGATGATGTTTTAAAGTAGCATACAGTGTGCGCAGTCATTCAAATATAGTTAAAAATATTGCATGGAGTCTAGACCTTCCACCCATGGGAGTGAAGCATTTTATCACACATACATAAATCTCACTTGATGGCTTTGAGGCCTTGGATATGTGTGCTAACAGTCAAGTTATGTGTGTGACTGTGTGTGCGCTCACACACATTATTGACCTTTCTTCCTCCCACGCTCTGTGTTTATTTAGAAAAAATAAAAAGCAAGTGTAATCCTGAACCCAGACTTTTGAATGTGTGTGTGTGTATGTGAGTTTATGTATGCGTGTGTGTGTGTGTGTGCGCAAGTCGGGGAGATGAAGATGCTTAAGTGTTTTGGCACCTTTTTCTAAATAAAGTCATCCATCGAATGAAAAGAGCTGAGAGAGACTGAAAGATGCTTTAGAAACTGCTGAGGGTGTGTGGGGTTACATCACAATGACTGTATCAGTGTGTGTGTGTGTGTGTGTGTGTGTTGATAAGCATGTTAGTGTACTTTATGATAATTACAGTGTGGCTTAATTGGAGACTGTGTGTGTGTGTGTTGTTGACTCATGGAAAGGCAATGTGTACTTACAGCTGATGTAGGGATTGTGTGTGTGTGTGTGTGTGTGTGTGTGTGTGTGTGTGTGTGTGTGTGTGTGTTAAGGGGTGAATCGGGGACAGTGAATGCATCATGCAGATGTTAGATGACTTGCACAGTGTGATGTGATGACATAGCTTATGCTCTCCCTTTGTTTTTCTCTCTCACGCGCTCTCGCCTTTTTTCTTCCAGCCCCGGCTTTGCTCCTTCCAATCAGATTCACTCCTCCCTCTCTTTATCTCCTCTGTCCACTTTGAAGAATATTATCAAGGCATCTCTGATCTGCTAGATACTACATTGCTGAAAGAGATGGAGCTGCAGAATCATTGTATATTGTGTGTGTAGAAATACAGGTCCTGCATTTGAACCCACAACACTACTACACCATTATATTCAGCATTGTCCTCAAGGAAGCCCTGAATCTCTATTGTAATTTGGACATGCTGACTGCAACCCAAATTCAACTCCACACACAAACACACACACACGCACACACACACACACAGCAGCCTGACTACATGCAAGTGTGTGCCTGATTAGCGAAAAGAGGGTTATTGTTTTTTTTTAGCCAGGAAACTGCGAAACAATACTGACATTGTGGGAATAATCACTTCCTGGAAATTCAGAGCCGCGATTGGCAGACAGCTGCAGATCAGAGGCAGGGGATTGGGTCACGTTGTTTTGAGCCTGAAATTACAAATCTGGGGTCAGATGGACAGCTTCTACTTCTTCCTCAGACAGACTGAAACTACAGTGGATGCAGCGAGCAAAACCAGAGACACTGTATCATACAGCGAAAATGTCACTATTTAGCCTGAAACTGTAATTCATCATGACCTACACTGAGAGAGCAGCTCCTCAAGGATACTTTATCTTCTTGGGTTTAATTGGTAGGAATTCAGTGTCTGGCTAGAGTGCTTATCATATATAAAACAGCACCAGTCTACCCAATTCTCCCAGACAACTCTAATTACAGGACATTCATTATCTGTAACCACTGGAATAAAGAAAAATGACACATTTTTACACAAACTGTAGAAAGACCAGGTTGAATGATAGAGGAAGTGGGGATATGGTGAAGAGTGTGTGCATGTGTATAATCAAAGAGTAGTGCTCTCCTCGAGCTGCAGTAATGATGATGCATCAGTAAAAACAAAGAGTACATTTAGATTCCATTTCCGAGTATACGAAGTCAGTTTTGAGAAATATTGTCATCAGTCAATATCCACTCAAAGTATTTTATGTCTGGGTTTCTCAGTCTGTTGCCTCCATTTCACTTTCATCTCCCTCCAGTACATCAGTTTCTCTCTTTTTCACTCAGTACATACAACATTTATTGCATGCAACAGGGATCTCTCCTCTGTTGCTCTTCCTGAGGTTACTTCCTTTTTTATGCTGCTCAGCTTTGGTTAACAGGTGTCTCTATTAGGGAATTTGATTAAATGCTAATCACATTTAAATGACATTAAACTGAATCATGACTAGTAAAAAAAGAAAAACAGCAAGAGAAAGGAGCTACAGTTGCAGACTATAGTATCTTTGATAACAACAGACCAGCCAGTGACTGCAGGGTTGAATGCGTGTTCAATAGACCGGTACGCCTCCTGCATGAAAGGGGTATAGATGACTGTGTGTGTGTGTGACCTCGGTCTAAAATAGATCTAGTCTCTCTAAACTGCCAGTCGTCTGCATCAGCGTAAAGTGACCTGGGCTGCACATCTAGGCTGCTTGCTCTACAACTCTGTGTCTTTTCTTTATCTGTGTGTTTAGTCTGCCCTTGCTTTTGTCTGTGCACTGACTCTGCACAGACTATTTTACTGTGCGTGTGTGTGCTGTTCCGTCTGTGTATAGAATGTGTGTGCACGTGCAAGTGAGTTCTTATTTCTTTTCTTTGTGTTCACCTCTTATTCTCTCTCTCTGTGTGTGTGTGTGTGTGTGTGTGTGTGTTTGGGGAGGGGGGAGGCAGCTCCCTGGTTTCATTGTATCCCTCTCAGATTCCCCACATTCCAGTGATAAAATGTCATTCCTTATTGGCATGGGGTGGGAGGCACACCATAAACAGTATCTCTAGTACTGTTACATCCCTCCCATTGGATATTTTTTTAACATATTGTTTGGGGCATTTTTGACTTTTATATTGATGGTTGACATTAGAGAGGAGACAGGAAGTGAGGGGAGAGAGACTGGACCGGACTCAAACCTGGGACATGCGATTACATGGTCTGTGTCTTAAACCCCACTCCACCCCTCCATTGTATTTTTTTCTGTATGACGCTTACATTTCTTCAGTTAACTTGTCTAGTGCTGCTCATGTTAGGTACCCAGCTGATGTCTTGTAGGCTTGATGCTGTTTTTTTTGGATGTAAATGCTTTGATTTAACGAGCTATAAGTTCAATTAC